>JARBWK010000003.1:169952687-170008798 GCA_030556195.1 Anolis apletophallus | reverse complement strand
ATAAATACATTTTAAAACATATTAACTATATGTATTACTGTGTTAGAGTGTCATTTTGTGTCATTTTGGTTGGTGGTGTGCCCCAGGATTTTGTAAATGTAAAAAATGTGTTCTAGATATTATATTTTAACTATTTTCTATGCTTTTTTCCAGCCCAGCACTTCCCAGATATTCCAGTTCTTGAAATTAGTTTTACTTTCTTCAATGTTATCTGTCTCCCTATTCTTTATTTTCTTATATAAATCGAAATTCAAGTTCCCTCCAACGATTATATCCCCCTCTGCTTCCCAATCTATTTTTTAAAAGTTTTATTAAAAATCTTATTGTCCATTGTTTGTATTCAGTCAAATTGTGTATTGTTTTGATGATATGTAATTCTATTTTATGTGTGGCACATTGAGTGCTTTGTTAACCACCCCGAGATGGTGGCGGGGTACAATAACTTCTTCTTCTTCTTCTTATTATTATTATTGATTCTGGTTGGGGGGCATAAAGACAAATTAGTGAAATTTTGCAATTATTTTTTCCCACTAAATGCCCTCACATTAAGCACATGTTTAGTTCAACAAAAGGTAGTTCTTCACAGAAAACAGGTCTGCTATTGTAAAGTAAAATTTTAATCCAACTGTATGGAATTTCAAACTGAAATCCTTAAGCTCAGGTTTGAAACTCGATTGTGCTCAAGTTGATTTCTACAATATAGGCTGGCTATGTAGTACTGGCCACCTATCAAGCAGTTTAAATTGGCTACATGCCTGCATTGAAGGCAAAAAAAAAACTATAACCATGTCTTAACAAATGAAGATTAAACTTGCTGTTGCATCCAGAGTGCATGTCTATGCCAAGACCTCATATGGTTTGCAGACCAAGGAAGAATAAGTGGCCTGTTTATATGTAGCACCATTATTGAAGGGTAGTTTTTCAATGCCTAGAGCAGGAGATTTAGATATAAACATTCAGGCTAATTAACTGTTCTCCATTGCATATTTAGACCAGCCCAAAAACTAGATTTGAAATGTTGTAGGGTGGAGCAGTAAGAGCATAGCGGTCCAAACTTAGTTATTTAAAAATGTACTATTTTGTTAGTCCAAGAATCATGGGCTTTGTATGTCATCATTTGGCACAGTATTAGAAATGGAATAGTTGTGCCCACTCAGATTTTGTCAAAATGCAGTCTTACCAACACACCCAAATAGTAAGGAACATTAGGTGCTGCAGTTCAACCACATTTGGAGGGACTGAATTCCTGGTCTAATTTTTAAATAGCTATTTTAACAACCAAAGGGATTAGATAGAGGTGTCCCTTTGTTGGCCATTCTAAACAGCTTGGAAAGTGAGAAAAATGTTATTAGGTGTCTACTAGGCATGAGAAAAAAGTTATGAAAATCAAAAGAATTCGTAAGTGATTCGTATGTAATGAGACTTTCAAGTTTTTACGGATCGCAAGGCCAATCCCGGAAGTAGACTTTCTTTTTCGAATCCCCTGGGCCCAAAATTTCGTTAGAATTCTAAATATTTTGGAAGGCTCCCTATTACCCCCTCCAAAATCCAAAATCCCAGACATTACTCACAGTCAGATGGGCCCTTTCCATGCTCGAGGCCTACTTTAACTGAAAGGCCTTGCCTCCAGGAAGAGAAAAACCAGCCAGAACCATAGAGAGATCGAAACCGGAAGTCCTATAGCGGCTGGAGGACTCAGGAAAAAGCGCTTTAAACTGCAGGGAAAGGAGCCTGGAAACCTGCGGGCGGCCCCTTTCCTGCTAAGATATTCTTCGGCGTTGAGTATTTATGTCACGGGTTGGATTCTGACCTGGCAGGAGCAAAGGGTGGCATCGATGCCTCCCTTAACCCCTGCGAGTTCCCAATCGGAGGAATTTCCTCCTGTTCTCCAGGCTCTCCCTCTGCTTCTGAGAGACAGCCTGGGAAACAGGAGAAAATTCCTCCGAATCAAGGCCCTGAGCTGCTTCCAAAGCGCGCTTTGGAAGCAGCCCGGGGCCGAGTTTCCTCCTGTTTCCCAGGCCTGGGTCGGGTTATTTCTTAGCAGGAAAGGGGCCGCCCGCACGGCAGCCCTTTCCCCGCTAAGATATAAGCCGACCCAAGCCTGGGTCGGGTTATATCTTAGCAGGAAAGGGGCCGCCCGCACGGCAGCCCTTTCCCCGCTAAGATATAAGCCGACCCAAGCCTGGGTCGGGTTATATCTTAGCAGGAAAGGGCCGCCCGCACGGCAGCCCTTTCCCGCTAAGATATAAGCCGACCCAAGCCTGGGTCGGGTTATATCTTAGCAGGAAAGTGGCCGCCCGCACGGCAGCCCTTTCCCTAAGATATAAGCCGACCCAAGCCTGGGTCGGGTTATATCTTAGTAGGAAAGGGCCGCCCGCACGGCAGCCCTTTCCCGCTAAGATATAAGCTGACCCAAGCCTGGGTCAGGTTATATCTTAGCAGGAAAGGGGCCGTGCGGGCGGCCCTTTCCTGCTAAGATATAACCCAACCCAGGCCAGTTGGACAGCCCTGTTCTAGTTTACCAAGAGCACATTCCTCATACCCTCCAGGTCACTATCAAGTTTACTACATTTAGAATTTACTACTATTAGAATTTAATATTTAAGTCTAATAAATGCTCTGGAGAAGCAAGCATTGACTATTTTATTTAATAATAATAATAATAATATATTAATGCTTTATATCTCCCTGCAAGGAAACCAAGGGAAATGTTGCCCCTTGATTTGCCTGTGCTTAAAACAGTGTCAGTCCTGTTTCCATGCTTTTCAGACTTTAGAACCAATTTAGAATTTATTTTTATTTACATATTCATTTTGTTCTCTATTCCTGTTTGCAGAATTTACAGATTTGTTTTCATCCGAAACCAAGAATTTCACAAAAAAATGGTTTATTTTTCATGGACTTTTCTCTACGATACTGCCTCACATTTTCACATAAAGTCGGCATACAGTATATGTCCCCTTTTTGTCCTCGGGGCTTTTATCTGCTTCTCAAACTGCCAGACAGCATTCTGAGTGTAGCTAAGATGGCATTATATACATAAAATACTAAAGATGGCATTATATACATAAATACTAGCATTGCTTGTTACATTACCTAAAGCAAAGAAATTGGAAGTTTGAAAAAAGGGCCTACACTTTTCAGGATTTTTAGGATGCAGGATTACTGGCCAGCATGTTATGTTCCATTACAAAATGCCTGGCAATGTGGTACAGAAGCCAAAGCAGAGAGAAAAATGAGACCAGTTAAATCAAGCCAAAAACATAATTCAGTGGGGGGGAATATTCAGCAAGAGAAGAAGCCAAGTTGTTGTTCAAATGCCTTTCAATGGCTATTTTAGCAATGCAACCCAACAACCTATGTGCTACTTGCAAGTCTGCTTTAGTGCCATTAGTACTTCCGAAATAATATGTTTTATTCTGTAATCGAGCTTCTCTTCCATCTATCTGTTACAGTAAAACCTAATTTTGTTAGTATTAATTTTAAAAAGTCAAAACAAATACAATGTCAAGCAGTTACAAAAATTAATTACTCTATATACTTGAGTATAAGCCAACCCGAATATAAGCCAAGGCACCTAATTTTACCACAGAAAACTGGGAAAATGTATTTACTTAAGGGTGGGAAATGCAGCAGCTACTGGCAAATTTCAAAAATAAAAATAGATACCAATAAAATTACATTAATTGAGGCATCTGTAGGTTAAATGTTTTTCAATATTTATATAGAACTGTAATTTAAGATAAGACTGTCCAACTCTGATTACATCATTATTCTAGCCTTCTTCTATGTAAATGTGCTTACGTATCCTTCCAATAATCACCATAGTTTATTTTGACTATATATTTTGGGGAAAATGCTGTGTGTATATGAATAAGGAAAAGTGGGAAAAACTGGCGCCGAGAGAGGAGAAGAGGAAGGAGAGTTGGGTTGCTGTGCAGTGAGATGTGGGTCCTGGTGGGAAGGCGTGGGGCTGAAATAAGCCCTTCTTTCAGCCCCACGCATTCCCACCAGGATCCTCACCCAAGTATAAGCCAAGGAGGGCTATTTCAGCCTTAAGAAAGGGCTGAAAAACTAGGCTTATACTCAAGTATATACAGTAATTACTGCAAGGAAGAGTGGACGAGAGTGGGAAAGGAGGAAAATCCCAACCTTTGATATTACTTGCATGCCGGATTCATCACACCTGGCAAAAGACAGGAATGTGGCAAAATCTGCACTATAGGTGTGTTTCCTGTTAAAAACATGGAAAAGGTTTATAGTGGAGAAATGGCAGACTAGCAATAGGTTTCATACAACAGTGTGCAGTCAAAACTGTCACCAAAGATTACAGTCCTGCTTCGATGCTGTTCTGCTACTTTGGTGTGATTAATTATTTTATTTTATTTTATTATTTCGATTTATATACCACCCTTCCCAAAGAGGTTCGGGGTGGTTCACACTAGTGAACAACATAATCACAACATAGTTAAAAACATAATAAAACAGATAAAGTCCTTGGTCTTCTTGTTTAAATGGCATATTTGCTACTCATAGGTTCTGCCTAATAACATCACCAAGGCTGCCCCCGTGACATTACAAGGAGCCATTCCAAGCTGCCAAATCTTTGCATTGTAATCCCAAAGCCTGGGATAGTTCTGACATGGAAACACTAGCAGTAGGTGCTAACTTAGTCCTTCTGCTCAGGCAAGAAAATATTTTGGCCCTTGTCATTTTATTTCCATCCACTTGGCAACATATCTGCAGTCCCTTTGATACTTTTGCCTTCTTTCTGCATCCTCCCAACTTATATATTAAAATGCATGCATTCAAGGATGAATCCCCCTCCCTGATTTCATAAAAATGTCCATTTTTCAACAAGGCAATGTTCAATTTAGCCACAACCCAGTGAAAAGTGTTCAGCATTACCTCTGCTGCCTGAAATTCTAGATGCAGATAGAGATCCAGTCGTCTCCAAGGCGAATCCCAACTCCAGGTCCCATCTGCAATGTCTGCCATTTCAACCAAAAGTCATTGTCTAACTCTTTATCTACATATTTTTATTAAGTTCCAACACCAGAGACACTCACTGGAACACCTCAGCAAGCGACAGTCCAAAAGTGGCAGGCTAAAACCCAGGCAAAGATGAAGTACTTTGGCCACATAATGAGAAGACAGGAAAGCTTAGAGAAGACAATTATGCTGGAGAAAAAGGAAGGAAAAAGGAAGAGGGGCTGACCAAGGGCAAGATGGATAGATGGTATCCTCGAAGTGACTGGCTTGACCCCGAAGGAGCTGGGGAGGTGATGGCTGACAGGGAGCTCTGGCGTGGGCTGGTCCATGAGGTCACAAAGAGTCGGAAGCGACTGAACAAATAAACAACAACACTCAGAACTTCAATCTATGGCTGATACCAAATGAGAGACTCATTCCTGGGCACACAGAAAACTGGGTGACTTGGAAGGCACTGAACAGACCGCTCTGGCAACAAGAGATGCAGAGCCAAATTTTCAAACTTTCAGGTTTTTTTAATAAAAAAAATACCCCTGGTTTTAGGGTTCCCATATGTCCCTTATTGTAAGGGACATCCCTTATTCTAAGGGACGTCCCTTATTTTGGCTCTAAAATTTGTGTCCCTTATTTTCAGGCCCTGTCCCTTATTTTTGACTAGCAGGACAGGACTGGGCGGGGTTGACCAGAGGAAGGTGTAGTTTCCACGGCAATGCCTGCCCGGGGATTCCAACTCGCAGGGCAGCCTGCGTCCCCGTTGGAAGGAAGAGGCGAAACAGGACTTTTTCAAAGTACAGTAGACTAATTAACCATTACCCAAGGGGAATGTTGGATCATGTTGGATAAAGATAGTTTCTGGTTGCTTGAGTGTTACTCTTAAAATAGGCCTAGCTGTGTATCCCAATACTATACAATGCTGTGTATACTATACTATACTATACTATACCATTAACTATTGACATAATAATCATGAAGATGTACTGTCTTATAAAATTTATTTTATTTTAATGTTTAGACAGTGCACTTTTAAAGTCAGCAAAGTCAAGTACTAAATACAGATGGAGAAAATTAGGTAGTTCTAATAATGTTTTTTCTGCATGACAAAGCATGCAGAAACATACCATGTCCTGTTAAGAGGGTATAAGTCAGGGTTTTTTTTGTGAGTTTCAATCATTATCTTATTCTGTTAATAAAACTATTTCTACCTAATGTTTGAGTTTCAAGTTTTTAATGAAGTGTCCCTTATTTTTGTGAAAAATCCCGTAAATGTCCCTTATTTCTTATATCAAAAAATGGCAACCCTGCCTGGTTTGCTCCTGATACAGTAAAAAAAATAACATCAGTTCCTAACTTATGCCACACTGAGTAAGCATAAACACTGCAGTAAGATAGAAATGGATCAGAACAAGATAGGTGCTGCATGCATATTGCTATATGTATCTTATTCCAAGCATCCAGACTGTGGGCCATGCACAAGCACAGTTCAGCCATTAGCAGCTCTTAAAGACATCTCCCAGTCAACAATCAAAACCACAATGTGTTGTTTTAATTGGAAATAGTTTTCAGGAGGACCCATTCCTAACTAGCTCCAAGACATTTTAACTGTCACGCCAACATAGTATGGAATTTTGGGGTTTTCAGACTACATAGGGAGCCCCCCATGGTGCAGTGGGTTAAACCGCTAAGCTGCTGAGCTTGTTGACTGAAAGGTCGCAGGTTTGAATTTGGAGAGCAGCATAAGCTTCCACTGTCAGCTTCAGCTTCTGCCAACCTAGCAGTTTGAAAACATGCAAATGTGAGCAGATCAATAGGTACTGCTCCGGCGGAAAGGTAATGGTGCTCCATGCAGTCATGCCGGCCACATGACCTTGGAGGTGTCTACGGACAACATCGGCTCTTCAGCTTAGAAATGGAGATGAGCACCAAGCCCTTAGAGTTGGACACAACTGAACTTAATGTCAGGGGACCACCTTTACCTTTACCTAGACTACAAAGGGGGTTGCAGAATTCTCAGCTGGAGAGTTGTAGTGCCTCACTGAACTACAAGCCCTAGGATTCCATAAGAATACAACCATAGTAGTTAAATTGGAATCAGAGTGTTATAATTGTGAAGCATGAAAGCATACCAGGTCATTACTGCATATGATGGCACACCCAACTGTTAAGAGCAGGGTATCTGAACTAGTATTGACACCCCTTTGTGATTTTACTGTATATACGCAGTAAAAACCTAACTTTTGGGAACACCTTTGCCTTTGAAGATAAGTCATGATAAATAAAAAACCACTGATTACCACCTTATGCACTTGGATGCTACCTTCGTAGTACACATTTCCTAGAGTGCCAGTAGAACCATTTGCTCTCAATTCCTTGAAATAAAGATTGACTATGATTGTAGAACATTGCGATAAAACTGAAAAAATATGTCACCAGAACTTTAAAACTGATCCAATTATATGATGGAGAGCACTGTTTTCTGACATATTGTCTGATGTGTGGCTGTTGCATTTTGCTTAGAACTGAAATGTAGGGAGGGGACATGCAGCACAGCATCTGAAAACAGTTTGGATTGCATTCTTGACTCTATGAAGAATGAAACCCACATGATTTTAGTTTGGGCCTGTTGAACAGATCCTAACTGCAGCACGTTTCCTATGTGTACCGCAACTCAATCCAATGTGTGCGGTTTTCTGTTTGTTGTTCTGGTCTCATAGGAAAAAGTATTGCACAATGTTGGCATGACTTACCGGTAATTAATTAGTTTTATGTATAGCCATTAGCTTCTACACATTTTTCTTACCAGAGAATATCCAAATTTTCTGTACCATTGTTTAAATCATGTTGCCTTTTTTATGGTCAAGACCCCGTTATGTTCTCACAGTCATTCAAGTCTGTGCAATGACTTCTGGGCAGATTGACTTATAGGCCTTACTTTTCTATTTCATACCACACATGAATGGACTAGTGTAATTTTTGTGGCTATATCATTCTATTTAATAATTCCTTCCGAATCTGACTCTCTTACCAGTACATCCTGTAATTATTTGGTTGGGTTGCTGTACATTTTTCGGGCTGTATGGCCATGTTCCAGAAGCATTTTCTCTTGACATTTCACCTGCATCTATGGCAGGCATCCTCAGAGGTTGTGAGGTCTGATTTTTAAGACACAGCCATGTATACATATTTATTTATCTATCTCTATCACTGTATATTAATTATATAGGGCCTTTTTGCAACATAGAGTAATAGCACTGTAATCCCACTTTAGTTGTAATACAATATCCTATTAAATTTGGTGGTTTGTAGTTCAGGCAGGCACTAGATTTCTCTGCCTGAGAGTTCTAAGTAAACTTCAGCATTCCATAAAGTGCTGCCATGGCAGTTCAAATCAGGATGAGGATGCCATAAACAGTGCAGAGGCAAGATCCAAATATAGTTTAGAGACTGGGTATTATTTAAAATTTATTTTTGCCAGCTTTAATAATAACTTTAATAATAATAATAATAATAATAAATTATAACCCGTCCTATCTCCCTGAGGGGACTCAGGGCAGCCTCCAGGAAAAGAAAACACAATGGAAAACATTCAATGCCAAAATTAACACATTAACACATTACAAATCAAAAACAAACTCAACAACTCCAAAATGTCAAGGCCTGTTTTTCCCAAACCCCACCAGTGTTCACATTTGGGCATATTGAGTATTTGTGCCAAGTTTGGTCCAGATCTATCATAGTTTGAGTCCACAGTGCTCTCTGGATGGAGTTGAACTAACACTCCAAAACTCAGTGATCACCAAACCCTTCCAGTATTTTTTTCTTTTGGTTGTGGGAATTCTGCATACTAAGTTTGGTTCACTTCCATCATTGGTGGAGTTCAGAATGCTCTTTGATTGTAGGTTAACTATAAATCTCAGCAACTACAACTTCCAAATGACAAATCAATCCCCCCTCAACCCCACTAGTATTCAAATTTGGGCGTATCGAATATTTGTGCCAAATTTCATCCAGTGAATGATAATATATTCTGCATATAGGATATTTACATGACAATTCATAACAGTAGCAAGATTATAGTTTTAAGTAGCACCAAAAATAATGTTATAGTTGGGGGCCACTACAACATGAGGAACTGTATTAAGGGGTTGCAGCATTACAAAGTTTGAGAACCACTGCTTTAGATACAAGGCTAATGGATATGATGCCTGACTTTCCCCAATAGCCAGCGTTTCCCCAATCGCAGAGCTACAAGTGCTGTTGGGTTGCAATTCCTGTTGTCCCCATTCCGCATGACACATAATAAAAAGCGATGGGAGTTGTAATTCAACAATATATGGGGACTCAAATCGGGTAAGAACTAAAGAACACCAACCACTATGTAATGGAATTATGTAAATAAATTATATGTATTAAAATTATAGCTGGTCCTCTGTATCCATGGATTCTCCATCCATAGATTCAGTGTCCTCTTGAAGGCAACCATTAGGCTGATGTGGCCCTCGATGAATATTAAGTTGATACTCCTGATCTAAAGTGCTCCTTTTCTCCTACAGAGTTCCTTTAACATTGATACTTCGGGAACTCATCTGCTTTGGAAAGGATGTTCTTTCCCTCTCTATAATGGGGTGCTGCCAGACTATCGTCCAAGCAGAGGAAGCACTTTATCCTACACTGGAAATAGAGGCACCTGTACCACTAGTATGAGGGGAAAACCATGGATTATGGGAGTCCCAACTTGTTCGTTACATTCTCTCTTACATGCGGTCAACATTGCTTGACCTGGTTGTTTTAGAGTTGGCATCCTTGAAGATAAGCTTTGTAGAGAAAGAAGAATTTCATAATTAAACTTCCAATTCAGACAGACCCATTGTTCTCTCTCCTTCACCCCAGGTTGTTATTTCATTCTTGTTCTCAATATATTTCAGCATCTAGGGCACTGGTTCTCAACCTGTGGGTCCCCAGGTGTTTTGGTTTACAAATCCCAGAAATCCCAGCCAGTTTGCCAGCTGTTAGGATTTCTGGGATTTGAAGGCCAAAATATCTGGGGACCCACAAGTTGAGAACCACTGATCGAGGGTAAAGATCCATAGCTTATGTATGCACTTATGTATCCTCATTCACCTCCCGCAGTCCCACATCAGCATTCCAATAATGGCATGGAATGAGCTTTGCAGATTCAGACTGTTCAAAGGATGTTAGGAGGAAAAACATTCATTATATTGCTTTGAAGATCTGACACACAAAATAATTTTGTGAACATTATATAGCATCACATGTATTCTAAGTTACAGATCATGTTCCTTTTGTAATGTTGATTTGTTTAATTATGGATCGCATGCATTTGAATCAGATTTGTTTCTACAAATTTAAAAGAAACATTAATATAGGATAGAATGTAATGTTGACTCTATCACAACAGTCTGGTTTGTAGTCAGCATAATAAATAATAATAATAATAATAACTCAGCCAGCATTTGGAAACAATAAACATTGACAAAATCACGATCTTTCAACTGCAAAAGGTCACATGGATCTGTGCGCATCATTCGAAAATACATCACACAGTCCTAGACGCTTGGGAAGTGTTCGACTTGAGATTTTGTGATATAAAATCCAGAATATATATCTCGTTTGCTGTGGCATCCTGTGTTTTTGTGTCAGTAAAATAATAATAAATAATAATACACTATATTTATATTCTGCTTTATCTCCCCAGAGGAAGTCAGGGCGGATTACAGTACACATATAAGGCAAACATTCAATGCCTTTTTACACAACGAACAACGACAATACACAAATAAAGTAAAAGACTTCCCCTTTTTCATCTCTGGCGTCTGGAGGCGATGTTCAACTCTGGCCATGGGGAGGTGCTCTTCCATGCCTGAGGAGCCTGCTGTCTGCAAACATCTCCAATCTCTTTTGCTGGTATGTCTGCATGGGGCACCCTTTTACCTTCCCATTGAGGTGGTACCTATTTATCTACTCGCATTTATCTATCTCAGCATCTGCTGAGAGACAGAGTAAATTCCTTTAAATCCTGCTCCTTGTCAATAGGTTGAACTATGGAAGAAGTCCTTTTGGTGAAGAGTTTTTGGAAACTGACAAGAGCTCATTATTCCATTTTTTGCTGTTCTATTCTATGAGTTACTTTGATGCAACACATTATTATTATTATTATTATTACTACTACTACTACTACTACTACTACTATTACCCTCACTTTATCTCTGCCAAAGGAGACTCATGTTGCTAGTTAAATCATACTATCTGATACATAGGACTATCATTATTTTTCCTTAATGTTCCAGGGACCGGTATCATATTTGTACTCATAGACTTTTACTTTTTTCTTCCTGGTAACTTTTTGTAGACCATCAGCCAATACCTTGCCAAACGCCACGAATTCACAAACACCCCTTTCAGTACCACTGATTCAAATAATACATGTGATGCTGTTGAGCTGACATCCACCCTCTTTCTATTCAGAAAACAGCCAGCTGTTGCCTATGATGGAAGTGATAGTGATGATGGTAATTACGTTAAGACGAGTCAAGCGAGAGACATGCTGTATGATGCATTATATACCAGCTTTTCCTTACCCCTCCTGCTCTCTCTCCGGAAAGAACACATGTAACATACTCTATTTTCCCAAAGATTAAAGTATCACGGACGTTCATATTTACACACACACTTTGATATAATGCAACTGAGTGGATAATGTAGCATTTAGAAAAGTGAGGGAAAATGAAATGTAATTTTGATTAAGGAGAGAAATTGTATTAACTTCAGAAAATGCACCTTCAGGACAACAATGTAGAGGGTCTGATTTGAGAAGCAGAGATAGGTGGGTAGACAGATTGTAATATACATGGGTGTCAACATATACATATGTTCTGCTACTCCCACAGCTACAGATCTGTACATACCCTACTCTTTTCTCCTGCATAATACAATAAATGCCAAATAACCAAAGTTAAGCCAGCAAGCATATTAAGGAACACACCGAGGATGCCAAATATTAACTTTAGGGGGAGGGGGATTATTTCAATCAATAGGAACTCTGAAAGTGGGGAAACCAAACTAGTGACCTGAGAAGAATTTGAGGGTTTATTTTGCCTTTAAAAACTTGGAGAACTGCTGGAAGAAAGTTTCCACTCTTTTGAGGAAAAAGTGAATGATTGCTCCCATATTTTGTTTTTCCTCCACCCTCCAACTTTAGTTTCATGAAATCGCATATCCACATGTTTGTTTTAATTAACTGCTTCAAGTCAATGTTTCTCTGCAAACTACCGTGTTTCCCCGATAGTAAGACACCCCCGATAGTAAGACGTATCGGGGGTGTCAGAGGGGTTGGCTAATATAAGCCGTACCCCGAAAGTAAGCCGTACCCCCGGCCGCCGCGTCACTCGGTCCCGCCTCCTCCTCCGCCCTCCCTGCAGCCTCCTCTTCGGGGAACGGAGAAGAGGCGCAGAGGGCGCTCCTCTGCGCCTCTGTTCCGTTCCCGAAGAGGGGGCTGCAGGGGGGGCGATCACACGGTTTCCCTGCAGCCTCCTCTTCGGGGAATGGAAGAGAGGCGCAGAGGGCTCTCCTCAGCCGCCTCTCTTCCGATCCGAGAAGAGGCGGCCGCAGGGAGGGCGGCGGCGGAGGAGGAGGCGGGACCGAGTGACGCGGCGGCCGGGGTGCAGCTTACCGTCGCCCAATGTAAGCCGTACCCCGAAAGTAAGGCCTAGTGGGACTTTTCGGGGGGGAAAGAAAGTAAGACGCTGTCTTACTTTCGGGGAAACACGGTAGGAAATCTAATTTTCTACGTTGCAGAGGATTTTTGAGAGGATTTTTATGGTGATCACAGGCACAGCACACCATAAAGCCATTCAGTAGCCTCTTAACACCTAAAAGTGTCTGAGAAATCAGAATGGCATTAGATAATCCCAAAAAAAGGATTAAAGGCTTCTGTTCAAACAATATAGGGTGGATGAGATGGTAATGGCCATAAAGACTAGAAAACATCTGCCAAATAGAAATTAAATAAACACAACATTTTGCAACTTCCACAAATGCATTTAGCTATTTTTATTTATTGATCGCATCAGAAGTGAACCAAAAATACAATTGTAATGTGTGTGTGTGTTTGTTTGTTTTTTTAAAAAACAAAGTGTAAAAACTTGGCATTATGCTAAATATCCCTTTGACCAGTAGCTGGCCACTTGGAGTGCCTCTGGTGTTGCCATAAGAAGGCCCTCCATTGTGCATGTGGCAGGACTCAGACTGCATTGTAATAGGTGGTCTGTGGTTTGCTCTTCTCCCCACTTGCATGTCGTGGACTCCGCTTTGCGGCCCCATTTCTTAAGGTTGGCTCTGCATCTTGTGGTGCCAGAGCACAGTCTGTTTAGCGCCTTCCAAGTCACCCAGTCTTCTGTATGCCATGGGGGGAGCCCCTCATTCGGAATCAGCCATGGCTTGAGGTTTCGGGTTTTAGCCTGCCACTTTTGGACTTTCACTTGCGGAGGTGTTCCTGCAAGTATCTCTGTGGATCTTAGAAAACTATTTCTTGATTTAAGGGGTTGGTGTGCTGGCTGATATCCGAACAGCCTATGGGCTGGAGATGTCACTGCTTGGTCCTTTATTGGCTGCTAATTCCTGATGGATCTCAGGTGGTGCAATACTGGCTAAACAGTATAATTTCTCCAGTGGTGTAGGGCGTAGACATCTTGTGATAATGCGGCATGTCTCATTAACATTCACTGTTTTAGCGTGGTGACATGTGTTCCATACTTGACATGCATACTCAGTAGCAGAATAGCAAAGCAAATATTCACTGTATCTGGTTGTGATCCCCAAGTTGTGCCAATACGCGTTCGTATGGTATTGTTTCTAGCACCCACTTTTTGCTTGATATTCTACCAGTGCTTCTTGTAGGTCAGAGCATGGTCCAGGGTAATTCCCAGGTACAGTATTTGGGTGTGCTGAAATGCTCCAGTGGGATTCTTTCCCAGGTAATCCTCAGAGCTTGAGATGCTTATCTGCTCTTAAGATGAAAAGCACATGTCTGTGTTTTAGATGGATTAGGAATCAGCTGCTTTCCCTGTAATAGGAAGTAAGAGAACCTAAAGCTTTGGAAAGCTTCTGCTCAGCCATTTCAAAGCTCCCTGCTTGAACGGTGATGGCACAATCGTCAGCATACATGAAACTCTCTGTCCCTTCTGGCAGTGGCTGATCATTTGTGTAAACATTAAACATTGATGGGTTTTATTTTGCATTTTACTTTAAAATATACACGCATACAGACACACAGAGACAGAACCTGTGTGAATATATCAACTCGGTTGTGTTGCTGAGTTTCTTTTCTCACGTGCACATTCATATGGACAATAGAAAAACAACATTTTAGTATTAGAGATACTACTAGAAAATATTAGAAAGATAAAAAACTAAAAGGGTTAACAATAAAAAAAGAAAAATTTAAGATAAGAGCTTTTGCGGATGATCTGGTATGTATTGTGGAGGATCCAGTTAAAAATTTGGAAAAATGGTTAAAAAAGATTGAAGAATTTGGAAAAGTGACGGGGTTCAAAATTAATAAAGAGAAAACAAAAATAGTAACAAAAATATGGAACAAAGAGAGAAGGAAGTCTTAGGAAAAAAACAAGGATAAGGGTAGTAAATAAAGTAAAATATTTGGGTATAATACTGACACCCAAAAATATAGATTTAATGAAAAACAATTATGAGGTCAAATGGCAGGAAATAAAAAAGACTTAAATAAATGGAAATATCTAAACTTATCTATATTAGGTACAATTTCTTTGATAAAAATGAATGTTTTACCCAAATTGTTTTTATTATTTCAAAATCTACCTATTTTCAACAACAACATTTTACAATTTGGAATGAAGAATTAAGGAAATGTATATGGAAAGACAAAAAACCTAGAATAAATTGGATCAACATGATAGACAGAAAGCAAAGGGGAGGTTTTGGCGTCCCAGACCTAAAAACATATTATGAAGCATGTGCATTAGAGTGGGTAATCGATTGGACAACTTTAAAAAATATAAGACTTCTTTCTCTCGAGGGTTATGACCTAAGAGTTGGATGGCACAGTTATTTGTGGTATGAAAGAGTTAAAATCGGAAGTAAATTTAAAGAGCCTTATATAAGGAGAGCTCTTTTAAGGGTATGGTCTAAATCAGGGCTGTCCAACTTCTTCCGACCCAAGGGCCGGAAGAAGTGTCACTGATCACCTGGGGGGCCATAGGTGATCAGTGAGCGGGGGGTGGGGCCGCTCGTGGGGGGTGGGATGGGGGCGGGGCCGCTCGCTCACGTAGCCCCTCCTCCTTCTCCCCGGGCGTGCCGCTGCTCGGATCCCAGGCGGCAGCGCGCCCGGGGAGAAGGAGGAGGGGCTACTGAGAAAGAAGGCAGCCGGCTTCCTCCGAAGCCTCTCCTCTTTCTCCCCGATCGCGCCGCCGCCCGGGATCCGAGCAGCAGCGCGCCCGGGGGGAAAGAGGAGGGCTACGGAGGAAGAAGGCAGCCGGCTTCCTCTGAAGCCTCTCCTCTTTCCCCCCGCTCGCGCCACCGCCCGGGATCCGAGCAGCGGCGCGCCCGGGGGGGAAAGAGGAGGGGCTACGGAGGAAGAAGGCAGCCGGCTTCCTCCGAAGCCTCTCCTCTTTCCCCCGGGTGTGCCGCCGCCCGGGATCCGAGCAGGCGCGCCCGGGGAAAGAGGAGGGCTACAGAGGAGGAAGAAGGCAGCCGGCTCCCGCCCTTCCTCCTAGCAGTAGGCGGCGCCAAGGGCGGCACGTCACGGCAGGCCTCTCGCGCTGCCCTTGGCGCTGCCTACTGCTCCTTTCGGCGCGGAGAGAGGGACGGTGGGGGGCGGTGTAGGGAGGAGGAGCTGGCTCCCTTCCTCCTCCCTGCCCCCCCTCCTCCTCGCCCCCCCCCGCCATTTTTTTTTTAAAAAATTGTTAAAAAATATATTTTTTTAAAATTTTTTTTAAATTAAATAAATTTTTGCAGGAGGCTGGGGGGCCATGTCTAGGAGGCTGGGGGCCGTGTACGCCCCCCGGGTTGCCTGTTGGACAGCCCTGGTCTAAATATAAAGGGAGACTGTTTACTAAAATACCACACTGGATATCTCCACAATAGGCTTTTTTCATTAGGCAGTACGGCAAGTGCACGTGGTTGAGATATGAATCTCTGTTGAAAATTATGGATAAGGGGCCAACTCTGAAAACAAACAATTAATGAAATAAAAGAGCTAGATGAATCCACAGATCGGTTTCGATATTATCAGATTTAAGATATATATATAAAGATAAAATCCAGGGATTTGAATTTTCCAAAAAAAATTGGGATGAATTATCCAAAAAAGACAGAGGATTTCATGTTTATATAATAAATTATTGGAATGGCAAACTGAAGAGGAATCTATCAAGAATTGTATGGTTAAATGGGCCCAAAACTTTGGATGTGAAATACCTTTAAAATTATGGGGGAAACTCTGGAACAAACATTTGAAGTATATTTATGCCTATGACTTAAAGGAAAATGGCCTTTTCCTTTGATGGTATCTCACCCCGGACAAAATTGTTAAATATAATAAGTGCTACAGTAATAAATGATGGAAATGTAAGAAGGAGGTGGGTAAGTTTTTCCATATGTGGTGGAAATGTAAAAAACTTAATAAATTTTGGAGAAAAATATATAATTTTATGTATTTATTTATTTCTTGGGACTTCTACACCGCCGACTCCCGAGGGCTCGCGGCGGCTCACAAGAACCAGTGGCACAGCGCCAGAGGGTTAAAACAGAACACTTAAAAACACCATTAAAACATTAAAATATGCAACAACAATTAAAACAAAGAGCAGCAGCAAATGTAATAGCCCAGTGAATGTACAGACGAATCTACTCACCGAAGGCCTGCTAAACAAGTGAGTTTTGCAGGCCCATCTAAACGGGAGTAGGTCCCTCAGGGCTCTGGCCGGCCGGGAGGGGCGTTCCATAGCGTATGGGCTATCACGGAGAACGCCCTCCGGCGGGTAGATGTTAGATGAGCCAACTTTACAGATGGTATTACCAAGAGGTTGGCCTCCTCGGACCGAAGTGATCTCGATGGGCAATATGGAGTGAGACGGTCCCTCAGGTACGCTGGCCCCAGGCCGTGGATGGCCTTGAAGGTAAGAACCAGCACTTTGAAGGCTCAATAGGCAACCAGTGCAGATCCTGCAAGATTGGAGTTATACGGCAACCTGCTGGAGCCCCAGACAGGAGCCGGGCGCCAGTGTTCTGCACCAGTTGAGGCTTCGGATCGGCGACATAGGCAGGCCAACGTAAGCGCGTTACAGTAATCTAGCCTCGAGATGACCGTGGCTTGGATCACCGTGGCTAGGTCGCTCCGGGAGAGGTAGGGGGCCAGCCTCCTTGCCTGGCGGAGGTGGAAAAAGGCAGCCTTACTGGCCATGGAGACCTGGGCCTCCATTGTCAGATGGGAGTCCAAATGGACACCCAGGCTCTTCACTGACGGCGCTGGGTGCAGCGCCGCACCGTCCAGGGTCAGAAGCCGGGCACCCACCTCGCCCGGGCGGCCCAGCCACAAGATCTCCGTCTTCGCCGGATTCACCCTCAACCTACTGGCTCGCAGCCATCCAGTAACGCCTCGAGGCACTGTTGGAAATTATCGGGGACAGACTCCGGCCTGCCCTCCATCCTCAGAATGAGCTGGGTGTCATCCGCATACTGGTGACAGACCAGCCCATAACTCCGCACCAGCTGTGCAAGCGGCTGCATGTAGATGTTAAATAACAGAGGGGAGAGAATGGCCCCCCTGAGGAACTCCACACACTAATGGGGAGCCCTCGGAGACCACTTCTCCCCTCCTCACTCGCTGAAGCCGATGGTGGAGGAAGGAGGTCAGCCATTTAAGGACAGTCCCCCTCACTCCAGCCATGGCCAGGCGGTGGATCAAAAGATTGTGGTCGACCGTGTCAAACGCTGCCGAGAGGTCCAATAACACGAGCAGCGCAGACCCGCTTAGTCGAGCTGGCAGCGGAGTTGGTCTGTGATGGAGACCAGAACCGTCTCCGTCCTGTGCCCCAAACGGAAGCCGGAGATACAAATTGCACTAGAGTTATAGTTATAATTTGTAATGAGATACAAATTGCACTAGAGTTATAATTTGAACTTAAACCAAAATATTCATTACTAGGTTTGATTGACTTTGAAATGGAAAAAAATTAAGAAAACCTTTTTGTTTATTGCATCTCCGCGGCAAGAATGATTTTAGCAAAAAGATGGAAAGAAGAAGACATACCAAAAATTGATGACTGGAAACTAAAAATACTGGATATAATGAATATGGACTGTCTTACCAGAGCTCTGTCACAAAATATCAGGATGAAATATACAGACTGGACACTGATTACAAACTATTTGAAGAAAGATAACGCTAACTGGATGATTTCTGTAGGTTAATAAATTCAGGGGCTATTCAAAAAGAAGTTCAGTAATGGAGATAATTACTGAAGCATTATATAGAGGGAAGCTGTAGGGGGGGAGTACTCATGTTTGTTTCTGTTATTTTAGCTGTTGGTGGATGTTTTGTGTATTGGGTGTGTGTGTGTTACTTTGTGTATGATGTACTGTGTATAAATTTTTGGAAAATCAAAAAAACTTTATTTTTTTAAAAAAGAAAAGCAACATAGTGTTTGCATTGATATAAGTAATTCAATTTCCTCTCCTCAAATACTGCAATCAAGGCCAGAAATGTCCTTGGAGGAAAGAATCAGAGATGCCTGAACATTTCCTTTGTTAAATTTACATGCCAGTATTATATTCTTAATATGGAACAGACCTGAATATTTATTTCTTGTGCTACACACAGTTATGTAATATGGATGATATATTAATATTGTGCCAGGCCAGGTTTTAAACATACTTTTTTGATTTAACGGCACCGAGAATCTTTTCTACTTCTCAGGTGCCAAAATTTGGTCATGTTTCTGTTATTTGAAACAGCCTAATTACGGTTTCCTGCATCTGCAGTCTGTGTCTCATCACTTATTTGGAGGGCAGACTCCTTACTATCAAATAATTCAAAACTAACTGCTGTTACTAGTCTGCTCTTTTAGGGGCAACCCAAGATGGAGACTGGGATGGATAGATATCATTGAAAGGCCATCCAATGTTAATCAAGGTGACCAATTACTACATTCACACTTGCCGCAAACAGATAAGAGATCTTTCTCCCACCCTGGACATTGTACAGGTATATAAACCTCATAAAGCTCGCTCAGCTGGTACATAGCTTTGGGCTTGAGTGCCATCAGTATGCTGATGACACTCAACTCATTCTGAGGATGGAGGGCCGGCCGGACTCAGTACCCAATAATTTCCATCTTTGCCTTAAAGCCGTTACTGGATGGTTGCAGGTTGGCAGGTTGAAGGTGAATCTGGTGAAGACAGAGATCCTTTGGTTGGGCCATCTGGGCAATAGGGATATCCAACTACCGACCCTGGATGGCGAGGCATTATGCCCGTCACCATCAGTAAAAAAAACCTGGGAGTCCTTTTGGACCCTCTGCTGTCAATGGAGGCTCAGGTCTCCAGTGTCAGCAGAACTGTGTTTTTCCACCTTCGTCAGGCGAGGCGTCTGGCTCCTTATCTATCCCAGAACGACCTGGCCACAGTAATCCAAGCCACGGTCATCTCACAACTTGACTACTGTAACGCTCTTTACATCGGCCTGCCCTTGACTCTGATCCAGAAACTTAAACTAGTGCAGAATACCGCAGCCCGACTTCTCGCAGGGGAGCCTGCGAGCTGTCGTATAACACCTATTCTCCGGGATCTGCACTGGTTACCAGGGCCGTAGCCACGATTTTGATTCAGGGGGGCTGAGTTTGGTTCGGTGGGGGGGGCTGAGACTGGGTGGAAGAGGGTCTACCCTAGCAAAACTTTTGTATTGTTATCCCAATAACCCAATTAATGTGGGATATAATGAGCATGGTGATCAGATCATGATATGAATAAACATAACAGTTTAAATAATGTACCAGTAAGGCCTTTTCGCGGACCACCCTGAGAATTTCGGGGGGCTGAAGCCCCTTAGCCCCCCTGGCTACATGCCTGCTGGTTACAAATTGAATTCCGGATTACTTTCAAGGTGTTAGTTTTTACTTTCAAGGCCATAGATGGTCTGGGGCCAGTGTACCTAAGGGATCGCCTAGTCCCATACAATCCCCCGAGATCACTACGATCAAAGGATCAGAACCTCTTGGACATCCCCAGCATAAGATCCTTCCACCTAACGACAACTCAGCGGAGGGCTTTTTCAATCATTGCCTCGGTGTTGTGGAATGCTTTGCCGCTGGAGACCCGTGCTCTGCACAATCTGAACACTTTCCCCAGAGCCTCTTAAACTCTTCTAAACTTATTTTAAAGTGCTTGGTCTTGCACAATGTTTTATTCACCTATCTTATGTGTAAACCGCCCCGAGCCTCTGGGAGTGGGGGTCAAAAATCCAAATAAATAAATTTGCCTAGTTTCCAACATAGATGTGGGCGAAACGTCAGGAGATAATGCTTCTGGAACATGGCCATACAGCCCGAAAAACTCATAGCAACCCAGTAATTCCAGCCATTTTTTTCATGTCAGGAGCAACTTGAGAAACTGAAAATCGCTTCTGGTGTAAGTGAATTGGCCGTCTGCATGGACATTGCCCAGGGGTTGCCCAGATGTTTTACCATCCTGCGAGAGACTTATCTCATGTCCCCGCAGGGGAGCTGGAGCTGACAGAGGGAACTCAACCTGCTCTCCGGATTTAAACCGCTGACTTGTTGGTCAGCAGTCCTGCCCGCGCAAGGGTTTAACCCCACCACTGGGGGCTTCAGGTATGAAAGCCTTCGACAATACACAGCAAGTGTTGTTGAGCCCTTCTTGGAATAATAAGGGCTGCCTGCAAGCTATCTTGTGTTTGGAAAGTACTGAAACATTATGCTTGTAAGACTATTCACATTTAGGATATGTCACTCACAGGGGCTGAAAATGTGAGAGTCTTAAATATATATATATCTCCCCCACACAATTTTCTTTGACGTTTTGGTTTTGTAATATGTTGAAGCAGAACTTGCCACCTATTTCATGTTGGTGACACACGTTTTAGACATGCATCATTCCACAACATAATAATCCAGATTTTCTAGCAAACCAGAGGTTAAAGCAACCCCTTCTAAGGGAAGTGGACATTGACATCAATTGTAATCACAAAATGTATAGGGATGCAACACATCTCACAAAAAAACTTTCCTTTTTTTACATACAAATATGATTTGAACCTAGCAGTTTGAAAACATGCAAATGTGTGATCAATAGGTACCGCTTCAGCGGGAAGGAAACTACGCTTCATGTAGTCATGCTGACCACATGACCTTGGAGGTATCTATGGATAATGCTGGCTCTTTGGCTTAGAAATGGAGATGAGCACCACCCCTCAATGTCGGACACGAATAGACTTAATGTCAGGGGAAATACCTTTACCTTTACTTTATGGCAATAACAGAAGTATGAATTCAAAGACAAATCATACATTTCAAAGACCTTGGTCATTTCTTGTTATGTGCGTGCAACACACCTGCACACTGCAGCTGACACACTAAGGCAATGTTTCCTAATGTTGCGACTCCTCAATACAGTTCCTCATGTTGTGGTGACCCCCAACCATAAAATTATTTTTGTTGCTACTTCATAATGGTAATGTTGATACTGTTATGAATCATAATATAAATATCTGATATAAATTCTGATACAAAACATAGAAGTCTGCTAAAAGTGCTAAAAGACATTGCTCTTGAACATTAGGCCCTGGACTTGTAACTGACGAAATTTCATTCACTGGATGAAATTTGGCACAAATACCTGATACACCCAAATTTGAATACTGGTGGGGTTGGAGGGGGCTTGATTTTGTCATTTGAGAGTTGTAGTTGCTAGGATTTATAGTTAACCTACCATCAAAGAGCATTCTGAACTCCACCAACAATGGAATTGAACCAAACTTGGCACACACAATGACCAACAGAAGATACTGGAATGATTTGGTAGGCATTGTCCTTGAGTTTTGGAGTTGTAGTTCATCTACATCCAGAGATTACTGTGGACTCAAACAATGATGGCTCTGGACCAAACTTGGCACAAATATTCAATATGCCCAAATGTGAACACTGATGGAGTTGGGGAAAATAGACCTTGACATTTGGGAGTTGTAGTTGCTGGGATTTATAGTTCACCTACAATCAAAGAGCATTCTGAACCCCACCGATGACTGCTTATCAAATATTTACATTACGATGCATGTAGAAAAATTAACAGACTTGTGCCAAACTTCCCACACAGAATCTGCCCTTGCTGGGCATTTGCCAAGGGACAGGATTTCCCTGTACTGAGCGTCAGGGTTTTGCCCTCCCTTCCTCGAGCCTGCACTGGTGGGCCACTCTGTGATACAGAATGCTGGACTAGATGGGCTGAGGCGATTCAGCATGGCTCTTCTTATGTTCCTGCTTCCTCACCCCTCCCTGCATGTGCTGTGCACACCTGCTCTCCCCTCCCTGCTTGGAGTCTCAGAAGCAGCCCTCCCCTTGGTTGAGAGGCTAACCAACCACAGCAGAGGAGAGCTTTTGGTGGGAAGATTCATATCTGTTTCCAAAAAGGGAGAGAAGGACAGGCGGAGAGTTCTTCAGCCTTCTCTGCCAAAGGAGTTCCTAAGACCATCAGAAATATATGTTTTCTGATGGCCTTTGGTGACCCCTCTGAAACTTCCTCATGACTCGACCCCCCACCCCCAGGTTGAAAAATGCTGCACTAAGGTATTGCTGCACACAATTTGGAAAGCTCTGTGTTAAGAGTATTCCACTAGACTTCCAAAACACATAAATTCTGATACAAAACATAGAAGACTGTCAAAAGTGCTAAAAGACATTAAACACGAGTGCTTGGACTTGTAACTGAGTTGAAAAAGAGGTTTATTTTTTTAAAACAAGTTTTGGAGTGTTAAAAAGAGTGGGAACTCAAGAACTATTGATGAAAAACGTTCTCGCTACTTTGTGTCTCTATTGGTATTTTGTATTATTTACCTACCCAAACTTTAAGAAATTTTGTATAATTGATGAGTCAGTATCACCTAATAAGATTTAGATGGACGACACAAAATGGATTGGTTGTATAGAATGACATAAGCTTTGTGTAGTGTAAAAAGAGAATAAGCATGGTAATGATATACAGTAAAATTTTGTTTATATAATACTAAGCTACGAACAGTTAAAAGAAAATCTGTAAAAATTAGGGGCCACAGTGGCACAATGGGTTAGACTGCTGAACTGCTGAGCTTGCTGACTGGAAGGTTGGTGGTTCGAATCTGCGGGATGGGGTGAGCTCCCACTGTGAGCCCCAGCGTCTGCCAACGTAGCATTTTGAAAACATTCAAATAGGCACCACCTCAGTAGAAAAGTAAATGGCATTCCATGCAGTCAAGTCAACGACATGACCTAGGAGATGTCTACGGACAATGCAAGCTCTTTGGCTTAGAAATGGGGATGAGCACCAACCTGCAGAGCCAAAGATGAGCACAACCCTACAGAGTTGGAAGAGAAAGCCTTTACCTTTATATTGAGCCCCCGGTGGCACAATGAGTTAAACATGGCCATACAACCCGGAAAACTCACTGTAACCCAGTGATTCCAGTCATGAAAGCCTTCGACAACAAATTAGAGCTCACAATCTCTGAGGATGCCTGTCATAGATGTGGGCGAAACATCAGGAGAGAATGCTTCTGGAACATGGCCATACAGCCCAGAAAACTCGCAGCAACTTAGTGAGTTATTATTATTTCTCTTTAGATAATAATAATTAATAGTCAAAGAAAAGCTTTAAAAGCATCAAGCTGTCTCACCATTTTATCCTTCCTTCCTTCTCTCTTTCCTCCCTCCTTCCCTTCCACCCTTTTGTCCTTCGTTCCTTTTCTCTCTTTCTCCTTTCCTTCCCTTTTTTCTTTCCTTCTCTCTTTCCTCCCTCCATCCCCTTTCTCCCTCTCTCCATTCCCTTCCACCCTTTTCTTCCATTTCCTTCCTCCTTCCCTCCCTTTTGTCTTTCCTTCCTCCTTAGCTCCTTCTTTCTCCTTCCCTTTCATCCTTTCTTTCCCCCTTTCTCCTTCCTTTCCTTTTGTCTTTCCTTCTCTTTCCTCCCTCCTTCCCCTTTCTCCCTCCCTCCATTCCCTTCCACACTTCCCCTTCCTCCTTCCCTTCCTTCCTTCCTTCTATATTCCCTCCCTTTTGACTTCCTTCCTTCTCTTTCCTTCCTTCCTTCCTTCCTCCTTATTTATTTACTTACTGTATTTGCATACTGCCTTTCTCAGCCTGTCGCTGACTCCTTACTTCCCTCTTCTCCTTCCCTCTTTCCCTTCCATCCTTTCTTCCTTCTCTCCCTTTCTCCTTCCTTACATTGTCTTTCCTTCCTTCTCTTTTTCCTCTATCCTTCCTTCCCTTCCTTCCTTTTTCCTTCCTCCTTCCCTTTTATCATTCCTTCATTCTCTTTCCTTCCTCCTTTCTCCGTCCCATCCACCCTTTCATCCTTCCTCCCTCTGCCCCCCTTTCCCTCCCTCCATTCCCTTACACCAGGGGTGCCCAGGACGGTGATCGCGATCACCCGGGTGATCTTTGGGCCTCATGTGGGTGATCTTTAGGCCGCTGACCAGGTCAATCGCTGTTGGTCCTCTTCACGCGCCCCTGCATGCTCCAAGCGCGCCTGAGACTCCAAGAGGGAGAATGGGCATTTCTGCGCATGTGCGCGGGCAAGCTGTACACCGCGTCATCCAACGCCGCCTTCCTCCTTTGCTCTGTGACATCTGTGAGTGACCGGAGAAGGATGGAGGGAGGAGGAATGCAGAAGGACAAAAGAGGGGGTGGCGTGGATGGCGCGATGGCATCCATGCCCGCTCCCTCTTTGGCTCTTCTGCTTTCCCCCTCCCTCCCTCCCTCCTTCTCCAGCCTCTCAGAGTAGTCACAGAACAAAGGAGGAGGGTGGCGTTGGATGACGCGGTGCTCAGCTGGCCCGTGCACATACGCAAAAGAGCCCATTCTCCCTCTTGGAGTCTCAGGCGCTCTTGGAGCTTGCAGGCGGCGCGTCAAGAGGAGCAACAACGGAGAAGGAAAAAAGGACGCTTTGGGAGCCATTTCCTGTCCAAATTGAAGCACAAAGGTCGGTCTTCTTACTTTCTGCCTAATAATATCTGTGTATATATGCCAGGGAGGGAGAAATGGGTGCCTGTGTGTATTTTAGCATGTCCCATTCTTTATATTTCTGAGAAACAAATGGCTTTGCAGCTACCAGGTCTCTCTGTTTACTTTCTGCCTGATTATATCTGTGGGGAAATGGCAGGGAGGGAGAAATGGGTGCTTGGGTGTATTTTAGCATGTCCATTGTTTATATTTCTGAGAAAGAAAGAAGCCCCGTGCGGATGGAAGGTGGCAGCAGGAGTGGGTGCATGTGCGCATGCGCGCACGCGCGCCAGGTGATCTTTTAAACTTGGTTCTTCATATGGTAGCTCCCATGCTGAAAAAGTGTGAGCACCCCTGCGTTACACCCTTTCCTTCCCTTCCCATCCTCCTTCCTTCTGTTCTTTCCTCGCTTTTGTCTTTCCTTCCTCCTTATCCCCTTTCTCCTTCTATCTTTCTCTTCCATTCTTTCTTCCCTCTCTCCCTTTCTCCTTCCTTCCATTTGTCTTCCCTTCCTTCTTTCCTTTATCCTTCACTTCCTTCCTTTTTCTTTTTCCTTACCTTTCATCCTTCTTTTTTCCCTTCTATCATTTTTCCTTCTTCCTTCCCTCCCTCTTTCTCCTTTCCACCCTCCCTGTCATCATTCCTTCCTTTCTCCTTCCCTCCCTTCCTCCCTCTGTCCCTTCTCCCTCCCTCCATTCCCTTCCACGGTCCACCCTTTTTCCCCTTTCCTTCCTTCATTCTATCCTTCCATCCCTTTAGTCTTTCCTTCCTTCTCTTTCCTTCCTCCTTACCTCCCTTTTTCTCTTTCCATCCTTTCTTTCTTCCCTCTCTCCCTTTCTCCTTCCTTCCACCGAGACTGTGGCGCAGCTGGCTAGGTGTCAGCTGCATTAAGATCACTACTAACGAAAGGTCATGAGTTCAAAGCCAGGCCGGGTCGGAGTGAGCTTCCGGCCCATTTTGTGTAGCTTGTTGTTGACCTTTGCAACCCGAAAGACCGTTGCATCTGTTAAGTAGGAAATTTAGGTACCACCTATGTGTGGGGAGGCTAATTTAACAAATTTACGAGGCCATAAAAAATCTCCAGCAAAAAGCATGCGGGGAATGCGGAAAGTAGTTTTTCAGTGTCACAGATGGACGGTGAAGCGACAGCTCCCCTGGTGGCCAGAAAAAGTTAAATAGCCTCTGACTGTCTGTCTATATGTGTTGTGTGTCTATTAATGTTTGCCATGTATGTGTACATTGTAATCCGCCCTGAGTCCCCTGCGGCGTGAGAAGGGAGGAATATAAAAACTGTAAATAAATAAATAAATAAATAAATTTTGTCTATCCTTCCTTCCTTCTCTTCTTTTTTCCTTCCTCCTTCCTGCCTTCCCTTTTATCATCCCTTCCTTCTCTCTTTCCTTCCTCTTTCCATCACCAGACTGCCAGTTCGCCTAGCAGGGAGTGCTAGCATGTGGCCCCCAAGTTAGAAAGTTTGCCCATGCCTGATCTATGCCATGTATGGGCAAACTTGAGCCCTCCCTCCAGGTGTTTTGGACTCCAACTCCCACCATTCCTAACAGCCTCGGGCCCCTTCCTTAAGCGGAGGAGGGGGGAAAGGAAGGGGTTAGGAATGGTGGGAGTTGGAGTCCAAAACACCTGGAGGGGGGCTCCAAATTTGCTCATGCCAGCTATATTATGTCAGTGCTGCTGCTGTTCCAATTCACTCTGTGCCAGGTAAGGTGCAAGACCTTGTAGCCCCAAACACGTGGGAGAGGAGACCCTTGAGGGGGAGGAAGAAGAGGCAGGGGAGGGAGAAGTGAGGAAGGGTTATTCCTTGGTCAACCCTTTCCAAGTATCATTCTCACATGTCGCGTTACAACTAAATCTTCCTCTCTGTGCCATGAACACACATTGCAAAAGATGTGTTGTCGAAGGCTTTTAGCACTGGGTTGTTGAGAGTTTTCCGGGCTGTATTGCTATGTTCCAGAAGCATTCCCTGCTGACGTTTCGCCCACATCTATGGCAGGCATCCTCAGAGGTTGGGAGGTCTGTTGGAAAATAAGTAAATGATGTTTCTATATCTGTGGAATAATGTCCAGGGTGGGAGAATGCTTGATGTATGTGTGAATGTTGCAATTGGCCACCTTGATTAGCATTGGATGGTCTTGCAGTTTCAAAGCCTGGCTGGTTGCTGCCTGAGAGGATCCTTTGTTGGGGCGTGTTAGCTGGCCCTGGTTGAATCTTGTCTGTAATTACCCTGTGTTTTAGGGGGCCCCAGTGGTGCAATGGGTTAACCAGTGGTTCTCAACCTGTGGGTTCCCAGGTGTTTTGGCCTACAACTCCCAGAAATCCCAGCCAGTTTACCAGCTGTTAGAATTTCTGGGAGCTGAAGGCCAAAACATCCGTGGTCCCACAGGCTGAGAACCACTGGGTTAAACCCTTGTGCCAGCAGGACTGAAGATCTACTGGTTGGAGGTTCAAATTTGGGAAGAGTGTGGATGAGCTCCCTTGTCAGCTTCAGCTCCCCATGTAGGGACATGAGAGAAGCCTCCCACAAGGATGTTAAAACATCAAAACATCTAGCGTCCCCTGGGCAACGTCCTTGCAAATGGCCAATTCTCTCACACCAGATGTGACTTGCAGATTCTCAAGTGACTCCTGACATAAAAACCTTGTGTCTTTGAGTGTTGCTCTTTATTTACTGTCCTGATTTTTAAAGAATTTTTAAAAAATACTAGTAGCCAGATTTTGTTCATTTTCATGGTTTCCTCCTTTCTGTTGAAATTGTCCACAAGCTTGTGGATTTCAGTGGCTTCTCTGTGAGGTCTGACATGGTGGTTGTTAGAGCGGTCCAGCATTTCTGAGAGACCCTTGAGGCAAGAGCAGGAAGAGGAAGAGAAGGGATGTTTGGAGCAGACAAAGGAGAAAGAGAGGGACTTTTAGGCAAGGGAGACCCTTGAGGCTGGAAGGAGGGGAAGAGGAAGTGAGGGGACCTTTGAAGCAGAAGGAAGGCATTAAGAGTGGAGACCCTTGAGGCAGGAGGAGGAGGAGGAGAGAGACTCTTGGGAGGAGGAAGAGAGACCTTTGAGGCAGGAGAGGGAAGAGAGGGAGCTTTGAAGCAGAAAAAGGAGAGAGGAGACCCTTGAGGCAGGAGGAGGAGGAAAGAGAGGGGACATGAAGAGTAGAGACCCTTGGGTAAAGAGGAGGAGGAAGAGAGGGGACCTGTGAAGCTGAAGGAAGAGGAAGACATGAAGAGTCTTGAGGCAGGAGGAGAGAGACTCTTGGGAGGAGGAAGTGGGGGGCCCTTGAGGCAGGAGTGGGAAGAGGAAGACATGAAGAGTGGAGACCCTTGAGGCAGGAGGAGGATGAGGAGGAGAGAGCCTCTTGGGAGGAGGAAGAGAAACCTTTGAGGCAGGAGAGGGAAGAGGAGGGAGCTTTGAGGCAGAAAGGAGGAGAGAGGGGAGACCCTTGAGGCTGGAAGGAGGGGAAGAGGAAGAGAGGGGACATGAAGAGTAGAGACCCTTGGGTAAAGAGGAGGAGGAAGAGAGGGGACCTATGAAGCTGAAGGAAGGAAGACAAGACATGAAGAGTCTTGAGGCAGGAGAGGAGAGAGACTCTTGGGAGGTGGAAGTGAGGGCCCTTGAGGCAGGAGTGGGAAGAGGAAGAGAGCATGAAACAAAAAAAAAAGGGAAAGGAGACCCTTGAGGCAGGAGAAGAGAGGGGACAGGAAGAGTGGAGCCTCTTGAGTTTGGGAGGGGAGGAGGAGGAGGAAGAGAGACCATT
Source organism: Anolis apletophallus (assembly GCA_030556195.1). NCBI lineage: Eukaryota > Metazoa > Chordata > Lepidosauria > Squamata > Anolidae > Anolis > Anolis apletophallus. The sequence continues at coordinate 169,979,783 of JARBWK010000003.1, read as the reverse complement.
TGAGGCAGGAGGAAGAGGAAGACATGAAGAGTGGAGACCCTTGAGTTTGAGGGATAAAGAGAGAGACTCACAGGCAGGAGGAGGAAGAGAGAGACATTTGAGGCAGGAGGAAGAGAAAGAGGAAGAGAGGGGACAGGAAGAGAGGAGACCCTTGAGTTTGGAGAGGGATAAAGAGAGAGACTCACAGGCAGGAGTGGGAAGAGGAAGAGAAGGGATGTTTGAAGCAGACAAAGGAAAAAGAGAAGGACTTTTAGGCTGGGGAGACCCTTGAGGCTGGAAGGAGGGGAAGAGGAAGTGAGGGGACCTTTGAAGCAAAAGGAAGACATGAAGAGTGGGGACCCTTGAGGCAGGAGAAGGAGAGCGCCTCTTGGGAGGAGGAAGAGGAAGAGAGACCTTTGAGGCACGAGAGGGAAGAGGAAGAGGGGGAGCTTTGAAACAAAAAAAAAGGGAAAGAGAGGAGACCCTTGTGGCAGGAGGAAGAGAGGGGACAGGAAGAGTGGAGACCCTTGAGTTTGGAGAGGGATAAAGAGAGAGACTCACAGGCAGGAGGAGGAAGAGAGAGACATTTGAGGCAGGAGGAAGAGAAAGAGGAAGAGAGGGGGCATGAAGAGCGGAGACCCTTGAGGCAGGAGGAGCAAGAGAGGGACTCTCAAGCAGGTGAAGGAGGAAGAGAGAGAGAGAGAGACCTTTGAGGTAGGAGAGTAGCTTTTAAGGCAGAAAAAAGAGAAAGAGGAGAACTTTTAGGCAGGGGAGATCCTTGAGGCTGGAGAAGGAGAAAGAGGAAGAGAGGGGACCTTTGAATCTGGAGGGCTGAGGCAGGAGGAAGAGAAAGAGGAGAAGAGGGGACCCTGGAGGGCTGCAGGAGGAGGAGGGAAGAAGGGCGCGGGGAGGAGGGGACTGGGGGTGTGGCTGGGCGCCCTCCCCTTCTTCTCGCCTCTTCTTCCTGGGCTCCTATTAATGGCCGGCCGGCCGGTCCCTCCCGCCACCCGCCGCGGACCATGCCCTGCTGGCCCCTCCTGGTGAGCGCCTTGAGCGCCTTCCTGGCGGCGCTGGGACTGCTGCACCTGCGTTGGAACAGCCGGCGCCCCATCCGCTATGGGAAGCATGAGGAGGAGGAAAGGGAGGGGAAGGATCCCGCGCAAGGAGAGGAGCAGGAGGGCGAGCCGAGGCGCCGGGCGTCGGGGGAGGGCGCCCACTTGCCCGCCCGCTGCGCCTGGTTCCTGCAGGAGTTGCCTGCTTTCCTGGTGCCCTCGCTGCTGCTGGCCTCCCGCCAGCCCCCACGCCTGGCGCCTCTCGGGTGCAGGATGCTGATGGGCATGTTCTGCGGACACTACTTCTACAGGTAAAGTACACTTCCTTCCAAAACTCTCCTCTTCCAGGTGTTTGCGGCTTCGACTCCAAGGCTTCTGGGAGGTGAGGTCTCACGAGACGCCGGGTGGGAATCATTGCTCGAGAGCAGGCGTGGGCAAACGCCGGCCCTCCAGGGGTTTTGGACTTCAACTCCCAAGTCCTAACAGCCGGTAGGCTGTTAGGAATTGTGGGAGTTGAAGTCCAAAACCCCTGGAGGGCCGGCGTTTGCCCCACGCCTGCTCTCGAGCAGGACTTCTCCTAAACTTTTCCTCCTCCTACACTTTTCCCCACTCTCCGGCTCCTTTCCCCAGCTCTCCCAGTGCCCCCAGTGCCCATCTCCGTTTCAAGCTGGGCTGAACTTGGAGCCACCTCATCCATCATCTCTCCAGAGTGGAGGTCCGAGGAGGAGGAGGAGGAGGAACTGGCAGCTCTCCCTGGCCTCCTTTCTGGGTCCTTTTCCAATGGGAGGCTCTTCTGCTTCGTTGCCAAATCACACAGCCATCTAGAGCAGGGCTTCTGAAAACTGGATTGTCGGAGGCTTCACTTGCAAGTATGGACTTCATCACACGAGAGAGGGGGAAAAAATCCACTTACAATCCGGTGTCTGCCTCTTGCAGGATTCTGGGGTTTGTAGTTTAGGGAGGAGCAGGCATGTAGGGGGGGGGGGCTTGAGGGGCTTCAGCCCCCCCTGAAATTCTCAGGGTGGTTCGCGAGAATGCCTTACTGGTTCATTGTTTAAACTGTTATGTTTATTCATATCATGATCTGATCACCATGCTCAATATATCCCATATGCATGGGGACAGGCATGTAGCCGGGGGAGGGGGGCTAAGGGGGCTTTAGGCCCCCCCCAGAAATTCTCAGGGTGGTCCGCGAAAAGGCCTTACTGGTACATTATTTAAACTGTTATGTTTATTCATATCGTGATCTGATCACCATGCTCATTATATCCCACATTCATGGGGTTATTGGGATAACAATACAAAAGGTTTGCTAGGGTAGACCCTCTTCCACCCAGTCTCAGCCCCCCCCCCCGAACCAAACTCAGCCCCCCCCCCCCGAATCAAAATCCTGGCTACCCCTGCATGGGGATATTGGGATAACGATACAAAAGGTTTGCTAGGGTAGACCCTCTCTCACTCAGACTCAGCCCCCCCCATCAAACTCAGCCCCTCCTGAATCAAAATCCTGGCTACGGCCCTGTGGAGGAGCCTTGAACAGCCTCACGAAACTACAAACACCAGAATTCTGCAGGAGGAAGGAAGACACCAGATTGTAAGTGGATTTCTCTCTCTCTCTCATGATAAAAGGACAATCCTTTCATTTTAAGTGGATTTTTTTTCCTGTAGTGTGATGAAAGGACAATCCTAGAGGGAAAAATTCACTTACAATCTGTCTCATGGTTGTTTTGATGTAGTGGGTTAAACCGCTGAGCTGCTGGACTTACTAACCGAAAGGTCGCAGGTTCGAATCCGGGGAGTGGCGGCGTGAGCTCCCGCTGTTAGCCCTAGTTTCTGCCAATCTAGCAGTTTGACAACATGCAAATGTGAGTAGATCAATGGTTACCGCTCTGGCAGGAAGGTAGCGGCGCTCCATGCAGTCATGCTGGCCACATGACCTATGAGGTGTCTATGAAGAATGCGGCTCCGTGAGCTCCCGCTGTTAGCCCTCACTTCTGCCAATCTAGCAGTTTGACAACATGCAAATGTGAGTAGATCAATGGGTACCGCTCTGGCAGGAAGGTAGCGGCGCTCCATGCAGTCATGCTGGCCACATGACCTAAGAGGTGTCTATGAAGAATGCGGCTCCGTGAGCTCCCGCTGTTTGCCCTCGCTTCTGCCAATCTAGCAGTTTGACAATATGCAAATGTGAGTAGATCAATGGGTACCGCTCTGGCAGGAAGGTAGCGGCGCTCCATGCAGTCATGCTGGCCACATGACCTAGGAGGTGTCTATGGAGAATGCGGCGCTTCAGCTTAGACATTATTTATTTATTTATTTTATTAACTTTATTTATACCCCGCTCCCATCTCCCCAAGGGGACTCGGGGCGGCTTACATGAAGCCAAGCCCAACAACACATAATTACAACACAAAACAATTATAAAAACAATACAATCAATGAAACTCAAACAAAAGCAATAACAGACAATTTAAAATCATTTCGGGCGGGCCAAAAGTGAATGTTAATTTTTTTAAAATAAATAAACGCAGGGTACAGATAGCAGAAAGGCTTCAAGGACAATATGGGGCAGACTCCTCACAACCTCTGAGGATGCCTGCCATAGATGCAGGTGATGTGTCAGGAGAGAATGCTTCTGGAATATGGCCATACAGCCTGGAAAACTCACAACAACATAGCTTCTGAAAACTCTTTTCACTCAGGAGTCACCACACCTTCCTGCCCGGTACATTTTTAAGTGAAGGACAGCCTGAAGCATTTTCTGCAGCATGCGTTATACATTCTGCACCTTGTGGCTCACAGTGGTTCTCAGCCTTCCTGATGCTGCAACCCTTTAATACAGTTCTTCATGTTGTGGTGACCCCCAACCATAACATTATTTTCATTGCTATTTCATAACTGTCATTTTGCTACTGCCATGAATTGCAATGTAAATATCTGATATGCTTGGATGTATTTTCATTCACTGGACTAAATTTGGTACAAATATCCCATACACCCAGCTTTGAATACTGGTGGGGTTGGGGACTGCTTTTGTCATTTGGGAGTTGTAGTTGCTGGGATTTATAGTTCACCAAAAGCAAAGAGCATTCTGAACTCCACCAACAATGGAATTGAACTAAACTTGGCACACAGAGCTCCCATGACCAACAGGAAATGCTGGAAGGGTTTGGTGGGCATTGACCTTGAGTTTTGGGGTTGTAGTTCACTTACATCCAGAGAGAAGGAGGGCTTTTGGTGGAATGATTCACTGTGTGTTTCCAAAAAGGAAGAGAAGGACAGGCGGAGAGATCTTCAGCCTTCTCTGTGAAAGGGGTTCCTAAGACCATCAGAAATTGGTCTTTGGTGACCCTTCAGAAACCCCTCTTGTGACCCCCAGGTTGAGAAACACTGGTGTAAATGGTGGTGCTGGGGAGGGGGTTGCAAAAACATTACTACTGCCAATGTTTTGGGAGCTAAGGAGACCCCATTTGGGATCAGGAACCACAATTAAAGAAGCAGTGGTCTCAAGTCAGGAAGAAAGTTGGCTTCTTAGGAAGGAGGTATGACCTTTAAAGGGAAATCGTATTGTTCTAACTGTAGTTTGAGTTACAGCACTTGTTTCACTGCGCATTTACTCAGTGGTCAGTGCTGCATGTGCATTGTAGTTTGACAAGGTCTTCAGCCCTTTCTTTTGAAGAGTGCTGGTGCCTCACCAAACTACAACTCCCAGGCTTCCAGAGGATTGAGCCATGGCAGTTAAAGTGGTGTAAAAGTGCCTTTATTCTACAGTGTAGAGATGCACCATTTAATCTCCTGGATAGATGAATACAGGTTGAGTATCCTCACATTCTGGATTAGTACATAATAATAACAACAACAACAACATTTTTTATGTTCCGCCCTAACTCCCAGAGGGGGAAATGGTCCTAGTAGATGTCTGAAGCAGAGACACTTTTGCTTTTCTGATGGTTCAAAGGTGTCTCTACTTTTCTGAAGAAAGGAGGAAACCATGAACATGAACAAAATCTGTATTTAAAAAATCTCTAAAATCAGGACAGTAAATAAAGGACAACACTAAAAGAACAGGGAATTCCAGCCAAGAATCAATCAGGGCCAGCTAACACCTCTCAACAAAGGATCCCCAGGCAGCAACCAGCCAGGCTTTGAAGCTGCAGTGTCATTCAATGATAATCAATGTGGCCAATTGCAACATCCACACTTGCTTCAAGCAGACAAGAGTTTTTTCTCCCGCCCTGGACATTCCACAGATGTATAAACCCTACTTGCCTAGTTTCCAACAGATCTCACAACCTCTGAGGATGACTTCCATAGATATGGGCGAAATGTCAGGAGAGAATGCTTCTGGAACATGGCCATACAACCCGGAAAATTCACAGCAACCCATTTCCTATGGTGCCCCATTGGCTTTAGTCCCAAGCAAATATAATCCGGTACCATCGGATGCATCTTTCTTCCAGATTAATATCTCACTGAGATCTTTGAGGCTACATGTTGCATGCAATCACACCCAGGACTGTAGCTATAAGCATATTTTTATATATTGCTGAAGGCTTTCATGGCCAGAATCACTGGGGTGTTGTGTGGTTTTGGGGCTGTATGGCTGTGTTCTAGCAGCATTTTCTCCTGATGTTTCACCCGCATCTGTGCCTGGCATCCTCTGAAGATGCCAGGCACAGATGCAGGCTAAACTTCGAGAGAAAATGCTGCTAGAACACTGCCATACAGCCCCAAAACCACACAGCACTCCATGCTTATATAGTTTCATCCCACTGAACCTAAGCAATCTAAATGGAGATGCACACATGACTGATCAAGTAAGGAACCAAGAAGCAAATCTGTCTTGAACTGGAGCCAAACTTCACTCACTAAACTGGAACGAATGGTGCTGTCTGTCTGAGATCAATTCAGAAGCAAGCCCATTGAATTAAATGGGACTTACTCTCCAGAGGACTCCCTTAATTTTCCTCCCTGAACTTTTCCCTTTCAGCTTCACACTGACGTGTTTGCTCTTCTTTCATGCTGCTTCACCAAAAATATAACATATGACATAGTTTAAACATCATCACTTAATACAGATTTATTCATGGACTGTGGCAGATTTCCTAGATAGTTTTTTAATAGCCTGTAGCTTTAAATTTAAGGCCAAATTGAGCATTCCATGGCAGATGCACAAATGGGTCTCCCAGCATGTTTCTCGTTAGTGAAAAATAATAGCAATGGACTATAGGTGTCAGCAGTGTAACTTTCATGGTGGAAAGACAGTCTTTTAAAATATTTTCCTGCTCTAAAATATCACACCCCATGAAGACACCTTTGGGTGTTTGCGTGTGGGGGGGGGGGGGGGAGAGTGAGTGAGCAATGAGGAGAAAGTACTGCACTCAGTAGAGTCTCACTCATCCAACATTCTGTGTTATACAACACAGTCTGCCTCCTGCCCAGATCCACAGCTGTTTCAATACATTGCAATGTTTTGGTGATACATTCATAAATACAGTAATTACTAAATAACCTTACCGTGTATTGAACTGCTTTTTCTGTCAGTTTGTTTTAAAACATGATGTTTTGGTGTTTAATTTGTAAAATCATAATGTAATTTGACATTTAATAGGCTTTTCCTTAATCACTCCTTATTATCCAACATTTTTGCTTATCCAACGTTCTGCCGGCCCGTTTGGGTTGGATAAGTGAGACTCTACTGTATGCACCCAGGAATACCTGCACACAAATGTATAACTGTTTCACACTACTCTGTCGTTACTTCATCGTATAAGTCCTGGGCTTTCTTTGGGAAGTTTGAATAGTTTGGTGAAACACTAACATGCCCTGAGTAGAGAAAATACAGTGTTCCCTCGCTACTTCGCGGTTCACTTTATGCAAACTAGCTGTTTCGCGACTTTTGGAAAATACAGTGTTCCCTCGCTACTTCGCGGTTTGCTTATTGCAGACTCACTGTTTTGCGGATTTCAAAAAAAATAATTTAAAATATCATGGTATTTTTGCTGTTTTGTGGAGCTCTCCACAGCACTTTCCCTCCTCAGCCCTCCCTCCAGCCTTGAAGGGCCTTTCCTTCACTTTATTTTAAGTTTATAAGGACTTAAAATAGTGTATAACTACTAAAATAATGTATAAATATTAAAATAAATAGAGTATCCTTACATTTTGATTGGGGCCAATCTGTTGAGAACCAGAGTGTGTCACTTTTACATTGTCATAACATGTCTCTCCCTCTTTCTTTCTTTCGTTCTCTTTCTTTATATATATATATATATATATATATATATATATATATGTGCCTACATGCTATATTGGCTGTGGGTTCATCTACATCAGCCAGTTTAGTCCAGTGTAAATGTGTCCCAGACAGACTTGAATCTGACACATACACGCAGAATCCGAGGCTGTTGTTTACACAGTCCAAGAGTACAATCCTTCCTCTGCGTGGTGTACCCTTTATTTCCTTGATATGGTTGCTTGCTACTGTTAGCTGGTCACAGAACTCCATGATAGCTACTGCACATTACAGATACCTCTGTTGGTGTCAAAATGGGGCATCTGTGTATCCAGGAAGAAGAAGGGGGATGATGCTCCATCTTCCATCTGGGAGCCATCCAGATGCTTACAGATTTCTTTTGCATCACCACAGTTTTATCTTCTTTAGGCTAAAATAGCCAGATCTTTCAACTGTTCCTCCTAGGGCATGGTTTCTAGAGCCTTTGGAGACATTCCACCATGTCAGTATCCTTCTTAAATTGTGGGGATCATAGTTTTATTCCATATCCCATACTTGCAGTCTTATTTTTCAGATATGCAAAATGGCGTCAAGAATCTCTTACACCCACCCCAGTGTCCGTTTGCAGTAGGGAAGATGAAAGTGTGACTGTAGTATTACCTTGAATTAAAAAAGCAGACACTACGATAATTATTAAAATAGCATACTTGCCAAATCAGTTGAGATTTTTTTCGTAGGCCATAGCAATTGCGCAGTGTGTTAAACCACTGAGCTGCTGACCGTACTGATTTAAAGGTCGACGATTCAAATCCAGGGAGTGGGGTAAGCTCCCACTGTTAGTCCCAGCTTCTGCCAACCTAGCAGTTCAAAAACGTGCAGATGTGAGTAGATCAATAGGTACCACTTCGGCAGGAAGGTAATGCCGTTCTATGCAGTCATGCCAGCCACATGATCTTGGAGGCATCTATGGACAACACCGGCTCTTCGTCTTAGAAATGGAGATGAGCCCCCCCCCCCCCGAAGAGTCGGACACGACTAGACTTAATGTCGGGAAATCTTTACCTTTACCCTAGCTTCTGTTTCCTCTTCCTTTTACGATTAGTTGGGGTTGCAGCCCCAGAAGTTTACCCAAGTCTTTGTTTTCTTGTCATTTTGCATGTTGTACATACTTGTTACAAACTGTTGTAATATTTTCTATTACATGGGGAATTAAAAACTGACATGCAGGTAGCCATAGTAATTATATTCCACTTTTTTCTTATCCCCACATTGAAGACCACATAATATTTTTTTGGATTTTCTAAATAATAAAAACAACTAACTTTTTGAAGTTTGTAGTCTGGTTCAGTCATTCTGGCAGTTCTTTCCTTATTTTGGCAGATATATGACACACATAATAGCAGTGGGAACAAACTGGTCTGACTTTACAGAATATCAGATGGCAATTTTCCTGAAGAATAGCAAGGGATATTTCTCTGAAATATGATTTCATTGTATTTAGTATTTTCCACCCACAGGAAACACTGCTACACCACGTCCTAAACATTGATCTAGCTCAGGCATGGGCAAACTTTGGCTCTCCAGGTTTTTTTGTACGTCAACTCCCACAATTCCTAACATCCAGTAAGCTGGCTGGGATTTCTGAGTGTTGAAGCTCAAGGACCGAAATTTGCCCATGCCTGATCTAGCTGATAGTCAAAGAGAAGTGTACAAGGAAGAAGTGCTAGGTCAAAATCATAAAAACATTTCCCACCAACCCTCCAGCACTAATGGATGAGAGCTAACATCCCCTCTTATGCTGGATCCCCTACATATGTGGAAGTAGTCCAGAACTGGATATATCTCTTGGGCAAAAATAGATTTCTGTGATGTAACCTCTAAGGATCTATACCCTGGTTTAGAATGGCTTGAAACTCACTTATCTTTCCAAAAGTATCTCCTCCTATGTACCATTTCAGAGATTAAGATTGTCCGGGGAGGCCCTTCTCTCAGTCCCGCCCCCTTCGCAGGCACGATGGGTGGGAACGAGAGAAAGTGCCTTCTCAGTGGTGACCCCTCAACTGTGGAATTCCCTTCCCAGTGATGCTAGATTAGCCCCCTCCCTCCTGACCCTCAGAAATAGAGTGAAAACGTGGCTCTGGTGTAGGGTTCAAGCCTTTGGGGAAGATCTATAGTGGAATAGGTAGATTCGAATTATGTGTAATTGGTACCGGAATATCCTGGAATATGATTGCGGGTTGCGTGGTTTTAGAGTGACTGTGATGTTTATAAAGTGTTTTAATGTATTTTAATTTCGACATTAATTTAATTTAAATGTTTATTTTAATTGTACATTGTTGCGAAGGCATTGAATGGTTGCCTGTTTGTAAGCCACCTTGAGTTCCCCTTAGGGTTGAGAAAGGTGAGATATAAATATAGTAAATAACTAAATATATAGATAAATTTCCCCTTCCTAAGCAACTCTGGAAAGTATTGTTGAAAATGTAAGAACCACACTGGACCACAGCAAAAGCTGGTCGAAACCAACTTTCTTTTCCAATAAGGGGCACTTGATCAATTTAATTCATTTATTAATGAAAATATTTATGTGCCACCCTATAACTAGAGGTGAGAGCCTGTGTGGTGGCATTGAGTGTTGGACTAGGAGTGTGGGAGACTAAGAGGTGAATCCTGACTTAGCCACAAAAACCAACTGGGTGGCCTTGGGCAAGTTATACACTCACAAATAGGAAGGCTAAAATATTTGTTTTAACAAATTCGCTTTTACTAAATGTAATTGTAAAAGGAAATTTTTAATCTTATTTTGTAGAACTCTTGTGATAAGAGGCAATTTAGTACACCTGAACCATACTGGAATTGAAAGGAGTCGGAAACACTAGGTGGCACCAGAAGCCTTTCTTTTCCTTTTAGTTTTAACCCTTTCGTGCTTTCAGGAAATTTAAAGATTTCATTTCAAAAAGTAACATTCGCTTGCTTGCGTTTTGTGTGCCATGTGTGAATGTTAAAAATGGAAGTGGCATGTTTGGAAATTAGATGGGTTTGCATTGCTGTCTGATTTAATCCTCACATGTGACAACATAAGATCAGGTAAGGTAAAGGTGAAGGTTTCCCCCTGAAAGTGTGAATGTTAAAGAACAACCTTTTCCCCCAACCTTTTTAGTTAGCTAGAAAATGTGAGACTTTTTTTGCTATCATCAAATATATATTCTCTCTATACTAGAAATTGGAATTGGCAGTAACATTTTTATATTATGTATATTCTCTCCTGAGTGTACTTTGAGGGAGAAAAATGGTACTTTGGTGTTTTTGATGTGCTCTTTGGAAGCATTTGGTACTCCCTCTGCCCTTCAAATCCTCTCATAATTGTCTGTAACTTGGCTCCCAACACCAGTTTGAAAATGGATGAAAACATCATGTACTTGCTTGATTTATTGCTTAATATGAACAGCAAGATAAAAACTACATTTGCAGGTTTACAGCCTGAACTTTCTGTAGTATTTTTACTGCATTTTCTAATTGGGTTTCTTCAGGACATAATGGCGTTGTGAGTTTGGGGTGCCAATTACTATTAAGGACTGTACTTTTGCACAAAATGTCACTTGATGTCAGTCAGGGATTTGACAAAATAACCTTTACTGCCCAAGTCTTCAAAATGTGATGCTATTCAGAGATGGTTTGGGGAAGGCAGGGAAATACTTTAGCTATTATCTGCCATTGCAACTATAAATGGAAAATCAGAAAAGGTCAGTTTAGTTCACTAGGAACCCCCGGTGGCGCAATGGGTTAAACCCTTATTTATTTATTTATTTATTTATTATTTCGACTTATATACCACCCTTCCCGAAAAGGCTCAGGGTGGTTCACAGCAATGAACAACAAAACACAACATACTTGAAAACATAATAAAAGCAGATTAAGACCAGAGTAGAGGTTACAGCTTACAGATTGAACGCTTGACGGAACAGGTTGGTCTTACAAGCCCTCTGAAAAGCCTTGTGTCGGCAGGACTGAAAACCAGCAGGTCAGAGGTTCGAATCCATGTCAATAAGCTCCCTCTGTCAGTTCCAACTCCCCATTCGGAGACTTATTTATTTATTTATTTATTTATTTATTTATTTATTTATTGGATTTAAACACCGCCACTCCCAAAGGCCCGGGGCGGTTTACAGCATAATATGTGGATACAAGAAATAGATAAAAACACATGAGAGAAGCTTCCCAGAAGAATGGTAAAACATCAAAACATCTGGCTGATTCAGTTTGGAGTGCTGATTCAGAAAATTGCATTGGATAGGCCACATCAGCTCTGGTTTCTGATACAGAACATATGCCATGGTCAGCAACAGGGAAGGAGTGGCAGGTGGCACAAAAGGAGCAGAAATAAAATAAAATAAACAGGAAGGAGGCTCGCAGACCAGATTTTTGTCCTCGCTGCCCACTGGTGGTCCACAGTCCACAGGTTAAGAACAACTGCCCTACACAGAAGGACAGCTTGAAGAGAGATGCTGCCACAAAACATGCCATTCCCAGTTGAATAGATTCCAGGATTTGGTTTACAGATGGCATTCTATACTCTGAAAAAAATAAACACTTGTTACCGCAATCCAGCGCCATACCCAGATTAAAACATTAAACAGTTACAATTCATGAGTAAACCAGGTTTTGCGCGTTGGGGGGGAGGGGGGAGAGAACCTTTTCGGAGACACACACAGACACCCAGCTACAGCCCTGCCGCAATCCATCTTGGACTTTAATTTAGGTTATCTGATCCATGGACCAACTATCTCAGGATCTGAACCTTCCACAAGGCACTGAACTAGCTGGATGAGGAATTCTAAGAACTAACCCCCACCATAAATAGCTTTATCTGAATCCTATTTGGTTTTCTGCTGACCAGCCTTTTCCTTTCTGTTTCTGTGAAATGTTGATTCTAAAATTTTACACTCCTCTGCTTGTATCAGCATAGTTTGCTAATGGAAATAAAAATCTTCCAAATGCTTTTTGTTTCTCCATATCTCATTTTCAGATGACATGTAGTGCTGCAGTGCTTTGTTTGGCCATTAATGTGCATAATCTGTTAGATTAGAATAGTTCATTAACAAAATTGTACTGTACTTGGTTTACTAGACAGAAGGGAAGCATCTGGAAAAACTGGCTGGATAGGCTGAAACAGAAAATTTATTAGCCTTCTAGGCAGCCTGCTGTGTCCAGCTATTATTGCTCGTATTTGAAAGAGAAATTGCATGTAAATACTTGTTCCGCGGCATAAAATTACCAAAGACGAAGGCCAAGAATACAATGTACCCTCAAATCCTATCTTAGCTATCATATAGTGATTTTAGTCTGTAATATTGGGGGGGGGGGAGGTAGCCTTATTTGCATTTAAGTCCATTTACTTACTTAGGCAATCCCTCGTAGCCCAAGGATGATGGCCCTCCTCCAAGTATAGTGTCTTGGTAGTGGGTCTGTAGCTGGCTGTGGAGCTCTATTCTTGATCTGCATGTTCTCCCACAGGTGGAAGATGGTCTCGGTCAGGGTTGGCTCGACACAGCTTCCTTTTGGCACGTTTCTCCCTTTCACACTCCATTCCTGCCTCTTTGAATTCTGCAGCACTGCTGGTCACAGATGACCTCCAGTGAGAGTGCTCAAGGGCCAGGGCTTCCCAGTTCTCGGTGTCTACACCATAGTTTTAAGGTTGGCTTTAAGCCCATCTTTAAATCTCTTTTCCTGCCCACCAACATTATGTTTCCCATTCTTGAGTTAGGAGTATAGTAACTGCTTTGGGAGACAGTGATCAGGCATTCGGACAACATGCCTAGTCCAGCAGAGTTGATGGCGTTGGAGCATCGCTTCAATGTTGGTGGGTTTTGTTTCTTCCAGCACACTGATGTTTGTCTGCCTCTCTTTCCAAAAGATTTGCAGGATTTTTCAGAGGCTGCGCTGATGGAATCGTTCCAGGAGTTGCATGTGGCGTCTGTAGATAGTTCACGTTTTGCAGGCATATAGCAGGGTTGGGAGGACAATAGCTTTATAAACAAGCACCTTGGTATCCCTACGGATGTCCCAGTCCTCAAACACTCTCTGCCTCATTCAGAAAAATGCTGCACTCTCAGAGCTCAGGCAGTGTTGTATTTTAGTGTCAATGTTGACTTTTGTATAGAGGTGGCTGCCAAGGTAGCGGCAATGGTCAACACTTTTTAATGTTACACCATCAAGCTGTATTTCTGGCATGGCAGAGGGATTGGCTGGTGACTGCTGGAAGAGCACTTTGGTTTTCTCAATGTTCACTGAGAGGCTGAGCTTCTTGTATGCTTCTTCAAAGATGTTCTGCAAAGGCTTGTAGGTCTTCTTCTGAATGTGCACAGACTACATTATCATAAGCATATTGGAGGTCTATAACATATGTTGTAGGTTTTGGCTTTCAGTCTGCTGAGGTTAAATAGCTTGCCATCTGTCTGATAGATGATTTCCACTCTGGTGGGAAGCTTTTCATCAACGAGATGAAGTATCATAATTATGAAGATGGAAAATAAAGTTGGAGCAATAACACATCGCTGTTTGACACCCGATTCCACTTTAAATGGGTCACTTTGGAAGCTACTGCTGTCCAAGACTGTTGCCATCACGGAGGAGCCGCAGGATGTTCACAAATTTGTCAGGGTACTCATTTTTTTGGAGGATGGTCCAGAGAGTACTGCGATTCACTGTTCATTTAAGCAGTTGGGGAAAAGGAGGTTTATCCAGTGAGTCCATTGTTAAACCATCCACCTGCAGGGATTCATGGATCTGTGTACACACAACAAATTAAACTTCGGTATGAATATGCAGAGTTAAAAAAGACCACAAAAGGCTGTAGCAATACTTATCACTGAGGGGAAATTACAGTTTAAGTAAACAATAAAAAGGTAAGTATTCAATATCCCCGAACACTTTGTACCGCTTAGCCCTTCTTCATGAGAACATTGTTTGCACAAATAGGTACATACACTGCATTAATTAGGCGTAATTATTTTAAATTTGTGAGTCATTGTGAGCTGTTTTGAGTTGAAAGCACTTCTGCAAAATGAGACTTTATGGCAGAGCTACATCTGTCAACTAAGGATATACTTTTATAGCCTAACACCATATAAAAATGTTCACAGCTATACAAGTCCAAATTTGAAGCCCATTTCTCTCCATAATTACTTGGAAATATCCTTCATTCTGAAAATGGTGTCTTATAAATGAATATTGGGAGTGTTTATAGTCTTGGGGAAAGGCAATGGCTAGTTTCTTGGAACTACTCAATCCTCTTAAGAACTGGGGTGCACAAAATGCTCTGGTAAGATTTACATGGAGCTCTGTGATGGTGAATGGTTACTATACTCTTTCAAGCATTTAGTTCTACCAACTAATTTGTTCTTTATTTGGATGTCTACTGAGTTACTGTTGTTTTGGCAGAGATCCTGTTCTGTTTGGCCTGGGAACCTAGTGTTTCCTCCTCAGTTGCATACATTGTTAGGGTTTGCAGCTTTTGAAGATGCTAATATTTCTACAGTTCCATCACCTCTGCACACTTGAAAGTGTGTAAATTGCACACTTGAAACAGTTATTAGTGCCATGTTCAAGCAATCTTTTTTTTCTGTTCTTTAACTTGATAATGGACTATTTTCTACTTCCTAATTTTAAAGGCAATATGTTACAGACGTGCCCAAGTTATGAACAAGATAGGTTCTATAGGTTTGTTGTTAAGTTGAATTTCTATGTAAGTCGGAACAGGTAAGTGTAACTCCAGTCATATAACAACAACAACAACAACAACAACACTTTAGTTGTATTCCGCCCTATTTCCCCAAGGGGACTCAGGGCGGATTCCAGCATATATAGGCACAAGGAAAACATTCAATGCCTCAAAACAATGAAACACAGATACACAGATAAAGGTAAAGGCTTCTCCTTCATCTCTGGCTCTGGTGCTCATCTCCATTTCAAAGCCGAAGAACCTATGCTGTATGTAGACACTTCCTAGGTCAGGGGTGCTCATTAGGTAGATCGCGATCTACCAGTCGATTGCGGAGGGGGAACTGGTAGATCGCAGAGCAGCGTAGCCTGGAGGAGGGAGGAAGCAGGGAAGAGGAGGACAGAGCGCAAAGGGAAGAGGGGGTGAGAGGAATGCCAGCCAGCCACACCCCTCTCATTCCCGCAAAAAGAGTAGGGATGAATGGCACGCGTGACGTGCCCATTTTCCCACCTTTCGCAGGAACGCTGGCTGGCGTCGCGTCACGTGTGCCCATTTTCCCTACCTTTCAGCAGGAACAAGAGGAGCGTGGCTGGCTGGCGCTCTTTATTCTCATGATCTGATCACCCCCTCCTTCCCTCTGCCCTCCTACTTCTCCCCTCGCCTGCTTCCATTGCTTGCAGGCGAGGGGATTGGGCCTGAACGGCAAGCGCTGCCCCTCGTGCGAGGCAGGGAAGGGAGGCTGCAAAGCCCCTGCATGGGCGAGGAGGCCCTGGAGCGCTTCCTGGCCGCCCTCCTTGCTGCCAGCCAGCACGACCTGAGTCTGCTCCGCAAGGTAAGTGAACTATACATCCCAGCAACTCCAACTCCCAAATGTCTTGGTCTATTTTCCCCAAATTCCCCAATGTTCACATTTGGGCATATTGAGGATTCGTGCCAAGTTTGGTCCAGATCCATCATTATTTGAGTCCACAGTGCTTTCTGGATGTAGGAGAACTACAACTCCCAAACTCAAGGTCAATGCCCAGCAAACCCTTTCAGTACTTTCTGTTGGTCTCATGAGAGTTCAGTGTGCCAAGTTTGGTTAAATTCCATCATTGGTGGAGCTCAGGATGCTCTTTGATTGTGGGGTAACTAGAAATCCCAACAACTACAACTCCCAAATGACAAAAATCAATTGTTTCAAACTAGAAGGAGATTCCCCCTGAACTTAAGGAAAAAACTTCCTAACTGTGAGAGCTGTTCAGCAGTGGAACTCTCTGCCTCAGAGTGTGGTTTAGGCTCCTTCTTTGGAGGCTTTTAAACAGAGGCTGGGTGGCCATCTGTCTGAGGTGCTTTGATTGTGATTTTGCTGCATGAAGACAGAAGGTCCTTGGACTAGAGATGGTGATGATGATGATGATGGCTGGGTGGCCATACATATAAAGAATCCTTAATAAATTTGAAAATAGTTATATGTTTTACATTTTTGTAGTGGGTAGGTAGATCATTTTGACCTGGTTGTTTTATAAGTAGCTCACATGCTGAAAAAGTGTGAGCACCCCTGTCCTAGGTCATTGTGTCTCATGGAGTGCCGTTTACCTTATTGCCGAGGCAGTACCTATTGATCTACTCACATTTGCATGGTTTTGAACTGCTAGCTCAATGGTTTAACCCTTTGTGCCACCACAGCATATATATATATATATATAGAGAGAGAGAGAGAGAGAGAGAGAGAGAGAGAGAGAGCGCTAGCTAGCTTTGGATAGCACAGAAAAGTTAACACCTCTGTGGTGTTTGTTTTGCTTCCTGCGCTGTAAGTAAACCTTGAACATCTGTGATAATTCATCCTGACACAGATCACAACTGTTGCATTGAAGTCAAGAGTTCAGTTTTAAGGAATGGTTCATTATGCACAGCCCAATTTGACAAACTGTATGTATTGTAATGGATACTGTGTTATGAGCATTGTGATCCATTATTTCTGTAAGATGTCAGGTTGAGACTGCTGTATATAACCTGGTTACACAGAAGGTCTTTGCAAATAAACATTGATTTATGAAGCAGTATATTCCAAGCTCAGGAGAGATATCTTGCCATTTCAGAGCAAAGCTTCCCACTAAGCCAGGGGTGGGGAACCTACGGCCCGCGCCCCGGATGCGGTCCGGCAGCTGATTCTGTCCAGCCCGGGGAGAAGGGTGTCGGGGGCGGGGCCAAGAAGAAGGGGTGCTGCTGTTGCCATCCCATCGCGGGCTCTGTGGGGCCTGTGTTGGCAGACAGGCTGGAGGAGCAGTGGCTTTGGAGTGCCTGACATCCCTGGGGGCGATCCGGGGGGCAAGGTGATCACCCTGGCAACCTGGAAGACTTGATCGTCTTCCGGGTCGCCAGGTCAAATAAGCCGCCTCAGATCGCCGACTGCTCCCCCTGCAGGCCCGGAGATGGCAGGCACTCCATAGCAGGGCGATCAGCTGGGGAACGGCTGGGGGCGAGAGCGTGCGGAGGCCTGCAGCCTCCGATCACCTGCTGCTCTGCTGCGGCGGCGGCTGGGCCCGCTTTACCATCCTCTGGGCTGGGGCCATTGGGCCATTCCATCTTGGGATCCTTCCTTTCTTGAGCATGTCAGCCTTCATCTTGGTTCGCAACTTGTCTTCTTGAATTTAATTTAATTTTAGTGGTTTTTATTATTATTGTATAATAATTTTATAATAATAATATAATAAATATTATATTATTGACCAACAATAAAAATTATATTATATTATAATTTCAATATATTATAATGTCTATCTATATATATATATATACTATAATATAATTATTATATTAATACTAATAATATATGAATATTTAATAATATATGAATATTTCTTGATATATTAATATGTTAATATTAATGATGTGTAATATATATTAAATATAGTAAATAAATAAATAATGTGGATTGGAATGTAGTTCAGCCTTTAGGTGCCGCCCTCCATAATATTTTTTGACTCTCGTGTGGCCCCTTGGAAAAAATAATTGCCCAACCCTGCACTAAGCCATTCTAGCTGTGAAATCTGTCCAGACGTGTATTTGGGTTCCCACTAACTCCTGTTAGCTCTTTTTACTATTGATAGCCAATACATGCTGATTGGAAATGCATACATCATAAAACACCTATTCATCCTGTGCTTATCTCAATAGTAGAAGTGAAGGTGAAGTGGGGTACATAAGAACATAGGAACATAAGAAGAGCCATGCTGAATCGGACCTCAGCCCATCTAGTCCAGCATTCTGTATCACACAGTGGCCCACCAGTTTTACACTGGGACCTCAGCCCATCTAGTCCAGCATTCTGTATCACACAGTGGCCCACCAGTTTTACACTGGGACCTCAGCCCATCTAGTCCAGCATTCTGTATCACACAGTGGCCCACCAGTTTTACACTGGGACCTCAGCCCATCTAGTCCAGCATTCTGTATCACACAGTGGCCCACCAGTTTTACACGGGGATCTCAAGCAGAAGGGAGGGCAAAACCCTGACCTGCTCCCGACCCCCCACAACCAGTACCCAGGGAAATCCTGCCTACCTCAACCAACTCCGAGGTGGCACTTGAATGTCCTTTTCAGTAACTACCGATACACTTGGTATCCACGAATCTGTCTAATCCTGCCTTGAAGTTGTTCAGGCTGACAGCTGTCACAACCTCTTCTGGAAGTGAGTTCCATAACCCAATGACCCTCTGGGTGAAGAAATATTTCCCTTTATTAGTCCTAATTTTCCTACCTTGGAGCTTCAGGGAGTGCCCTCTAGTCCTAGTGTTTTGTGACAAGGAAAATATTTTTTCTTTATTCACCTTTTCTATCCCATGCATGATTTTAGTCTATAGTCTTTAGTCTATAGTAAATGTTAATCCTTAATTAACATGAAATCATTGCAAGGTAATTGTGATCTGCCTGAAATGAAAACATGGATTCCAAATGGCATCTGCTGTAACTGGATCAGTTACAATGTTCTTCTCGTTACGTTGCATTGTTATAATGATATTACATAATGGCTGTAATAATGGATATTTCCAGATGTTTGACATTGTGTCTTCTTTTACCTCAGGACATTCATTTATTCATTCCTTACAAGAGGAAGGCCTTTCCCACTGAAGACGCTGTATTTTGGTATGCTGTTCTGTACCTATAACGGCTTCCTTCAAGGTTACTACATGATTTACTGTGCTGAATACCCTGATGACTGGTGCAACAGCCTAAGATTTACATCAGGTAGTTACAGTTGCATGATGCCAAGCTCCTAGCCATTTTGAGCTCTGCCAAAAGTGTGTAATTGCAAAGGGCCCACCACAACATCTGTCTAAATGTCAAGGCTAAAACAGTAATTTGAATAACGAAAGGAAAGAACATTTTGTAAAATTGCTTCACTTTTATGATGCTCCCAATTTTTTGTTTATCCTGAAATATCTTATAATATATAAAAATGGTCTGTTCGTCATGAGGATGCTAAAAATATCAAAACAACTGGGCCAAATGGCAACAAGTTTGGGCACAAAATCCAGGGTGTGACCAACAATAAAAAACAAAAATAACAGCTAAAAGAACTTTAAAACCCTTTAAAAGTACAAGACAACACAGCACATGTGCACAAACAAAGCCATCCACAGTCATTCTTCCTCACCACTCATTCCTTCACCAATTTGTTTTTGCCCCTCCCATCTGGCATGCTCTGCTCCATTAGGAACATTAGGATGGTGGTGACCGACTGGGCCTCAAAAGGCCGAGGGGAAGGAGGATGAGGGAAAGGGGGGGGAGAAGACTTTTCAATCTGGGTGCCCGGAGGAGGGGAAAGAGAGGAGGGGGGGTCACACACCTCTTGCCTCTCAGCCCCAGCACACACTGCTTTCTTTCAAACCTCCCTCAAAAAGATCTAGAAGATATACTGTATATATAGAGAGATAGATAGATATAGATATATATAGATATCCACACACATGGATACACACATCAGTGGATGCACACATACACACAGAGTACCGAAAATGGTGCAAAAAGGTAGCGCATGGGGAGGGAGAGCGAAGGACCCGCCACCCCACCCCGCAGCTGAGTTCAGACTGCTCTTTGATTGCATGTGAACTATAAATCCAAGCAACTGCCAAATGTCAAGGTTTTCCCCAAACCCCACAAGTGTTCAAATTTGGGCGTATTGAGTGTTCGTCCCAAGTTTGGTCCAGATCCATCTTTGCTTGGCTTCACAGTGCTCTCCGAATGTTGGTGAACTTTTATTGTTGTTGTTATTATTATTATTAAATAAAGGCTGAATGGCCATCTGTCAAGAGTACTTTGGTTGTTCTTCTCCCTTATGGCAGAAGGAGCTGGACTGGATGGTCCTTGGAGGTATCTTCCTACCCTAGGATTCCATTATTACTATTATTAACCAGAGTCTGAATAGCCATCTGTCAGGAGTGCTTTGGTTGTACTTCTCCCTTAGGGCAGAAGGGGCTGAACTGGATGGCCCTTGGAGGTCTCTTCCCTCCCACCCTTCCCATCCTATCTGGGCTTGGTGTCACCACAAAAAGGATCCCCGCTTAGCAAGGGGGCAGGAAGGCAAGCAGGCTCCTTAAGCCCTGCAGAGAGAGGGAGGGAGAGGGAGAATGACTGAGAAAGAAGATTCTTCTCACAGGAGGAGGAGAAGCCTGGGCAGGTCAAGGCCACCCCCGAGCATCAAAAGAGCACCTCAGAAGAGTGGTGCATGTTGGTGGGGGTGGCTTTATAGCCCTTGGGGCCTTTTAGGAAGGCAAAGGAAGAGACACCCCTGTAGAATTACAGGCAGTCTTCAAGTTACGAAAAAGAACAGTTTTCTAGGTTTGATCTTCAGTAGCATTTGTATCTAAGGCCCCTTCCACACACCTGAATAAAATACCACATTACCATCTTTCACATGGAATATATGGTAGTGTAGACTCGAATAACCCAGGGCCCTTCCACACAGCCCTATAACCCGGAATATCAAGGCACAATAACTCACAATATCTACTTTAAACTGGGTTATCAAAGGACCCTTCCACACAGCCCTATATCCCGGGATATCAAGGCAGAAAATCCCACATTATTTGAGTGTGGACTCAGGTAACCCCGCTCAAAGCAGATATTGTGGTTTTTCTACCTTGACATTCTGGATTATAGGACTGTGTAGAAGGAAGGAAAGAAAGAGGTAGAGAAGGAAGAAAATAGAGAAAGAAGAAGGAAAAGAAAAAGGGAGGGGAAAGAAGGAAAGAGGTAGAGAAGGAAGGAGAAAGAAAAAGAAAAGAGAAGGAAGGAGGGAAAGGAGGAGAGAAAGAAAGGAGAAAAAGAGGGAAGGGAAGGTTGGCCACTGCAATGCGTGGCGTGTACAGCTATTACTAAAATAAAATATGTAGAAACACATGTAGAAGATTAAATGTATGCATTTTGTGTTGGTCAAATCCAACCATTAGAGGGAGTTATTTCCATTTCAAAAGTTGGTTTTTAGGAGGCGGCTTCTGGATTTCTTCAATGTTACCTTTCTCCTCACCCATCCTGATAACACTCCAGTATAAAAGATGATCTGGGAATGGACTCAAAGTCAAATGAAGGCCTGATACTTCCTGAATGAGACAATTTTAATTTATATTCATAAACTTCATTCTGTAGTTACAACCACATTCACTTATACCTGAAGTTTAAGTGTTTTATTCCATTGGTAAAACTGAGGAAGAGGAATGTGAAATAGATTTACAAATTGCTACTGTATCTTCCCTTTTTTTTCTATTCCAAAAAGACTTGCTATCTTTCCATGCAGGAGCTAAAACAAACACTGTATATGTTATGTGCCTTCCAGCTGACTGTTACATCACCCTCTCCAAAGATTTTTCATAGGATATATTCTGAACAGATTTGCCATTGCAGCTACCTTCCTTTTGAAATGAGTAAGTCTGACTTCCTGAAGGTCACTCAGGGTGCATCCAGATAGCCCCTTTATTGTGGTAACTCCCGCAATAAAGAAGGGGCTGTTCAGATGATGTCCTGGACAATACCGAATTAATTGCCACAAACCAGGAAAACCTGGAATTATTCCGTGGAATTATTCCGTGCTTTCTTGGAAAGTGCAGGATAAACCCACTATTTCCAGTGTCTGGACTGCAGTCCAGGCTTCATTCCCACAGTTTTCCGGACTAAATTAGTCCGAAAGCTGTGGGAATACCCACTCCCCTCCCTCAAAGCCCCCCAATCCCTTTGAAAAGTAAAGAAAACTTACTTAGCCTCTGGTACAGTGTTGCAGCAGTTTTCCAGGCACATAGAAATGACGTACCGGGAGGGAGGGGAAGGAGCGATTTTCCTTTCCCCCATCCCCCCCGGCTATCATGGTGACTCATTTCTACGCACCGGGAGAGAGGCTGCAAGACTGTACTGGAGGCCGGGTAAGTTTTCTTTACTTTTCAAAGGGGTTTGGGAGCTTTGGGAGAGGGGAGGGGTCCCCAGATGTTCCCCAGAACATCTGGACAATTACCCCAGAAAGCGCGCATCAGGAACATCCGTGTTTTTAAAACATGAATGATCCTGGGATAAAGGGCTATCTGGAACCGCCCTCAGTAGGTTTTCATAAGTGAATGGAGATATATCTCCTATATTTTATTAGTATTTAGTGGGCCACATCCTGTCTGATTTTGGAAGCTAAGCAGCATCAGCCCTGATTAGTACTTGGCTGGGAAATCACCAATGAATACCAAGTGCTGTAGGCTATATTTCAGAGGCAAGAAATAATAAACCCACCTCTGAGTATTGCTTGCCTAAGAAGACCCTATGAAATTCTTATGGTCACCATAAGTCTACAAGTGACTTGAAGGTGCATACCCACACATGCCCACACATATTTATTCGTATTTAGTAGGGAGACATAATTAATCATGTTTTAGCCAAAACCTATTGGAGGTTCCATCACTCAAAATTTGCCGATTGTCATCGACTCGTTAGCGCACCTTTTCTGTAGTAGCGCCTACCCTATGGAATGCCCTCCCGGCAGAGGCATGAGCAATAATGAAGTTACAGGCCTTCAGGAGGGCCTGTAAGACCACCCTGTTCTGCCAGGCGTTTAATCTCTAAGGTAGTGCTTTCCATTCTGGTCCTAATCTGTTTTTATTCTGTTTTTAACTACGTTGTGTTGTGTATTCATTGTTGTGAACCACCCTGAGCCTTTTTGGGAAGGGTGGTATATAAATCGAAATAATAAATAAATAAATAATAAAATAATACATAACCAGTTGTTTAGATTTTGTTCATGTTGGTGTTGAGTTTGTATGTTTAAGTGGCTCACAACTTGTCAACTTTGCTTGCTCCCTCTTGTATCTCAAAACCCATAAATTACATGCACAAATATGTTTTTATTTAGATTTTAATCAGTTGTGTTTCTGATTCAAAATGGAAAAGCTCAAACATTGGTGGCACAGCATCTTTTTGTGCACAAGTCCAGTTAGGCACCCAGGTTTTGTTCAAGTGTTTATTTATTTGAAAACTGTGCCTAAGGTGGCTAAAAATAAAATATAATGAGCACGACAAAAGCTATACTCAGAATACCAAAACTTCTCAATTACATACATGTCCGGTTAAAAATGCAACCTTGGCCCCATGCGACCCATACAGTTTCTAGGCTTGGGAGCAGTACCAAGAAAGCTTCTTCTGAAATCTCTGCTAATGTCCCATTTATGGTGACATGAAAGACAATAATCATCTGTGGATTGAAAATCCAGGCAGAACTACAGCAGGCACACACTCCATTGTGGGGTTTCCACTGTCTATTATTTACCTCTGTGGAGCAATGTCGCTACACTTCATATAAGAACATAAGAAGAACATAAGAAGAGCCATGCTGAATCGGGCCTCAGCCCATCTAGTCCAGCATTCTGTGTCACACAGTGGCCCACCAGTTGTACGCGGGGATCTCGAGCAGAAAGGAGGGCAAAACCCTCACCTGCTCCCGACCCCCCACAACCAGTACCCGGGGAAAATCCTGCCTGCCTCCATCAACACAGAGGTGGCACTTGGATGTCCATTTCAGTATGTGGCTGTGATAGATGGTATTTCTCACACAACGTTCATAAATTCTCCTTAAACCCTACTGAATGATAAAACCACTTTGAGTCCCTCCAGGGGTGAGAAAGGTGGTATATAAATACTGTAAATAAATAAATAATAAGTTAGCACCTGAGCATAACATTCGATCTAACCAACACATTTCAAAAGGAGAAGAGGAAAACAATAGCAACTTTTTTCCTTCAAAGGATAAATCCAGACTACATCTTTTCCCAGAGGTGAATGATGGAGCAACCTTGTTGCTGTTCTTTCTCTGGATGAAGTACAGTGCCTCATTTGTGTCTTCCTGAGAGGCCAAGGTCAGCCTGCCTGATGAACGTGGCTGGGATACTCTAATTGGGGTTAACAATTAACTGTTCAAATGTAAGTTTTAAAGCAAGAAGCCACCCTAAAGCACACACCCTTTCTTTTCTTTTTCTAGGTTCCTTGTTGTTTCTGTTTGGCATAGGAATCAATATCCACAGTGATCACATTCTGCGCCAGTTAAGGAAACCTGGAGAGCTCACATACAAAATTCCACAAGGTATGTTCATCTTTCCCAAACATCCAAGAGATACAGCACACTCTGATTTTGGCTTATTGTTCAGAGGAGTTGAACCAGCCTCTTATTCTGTGGGAATACATGGTCCGGCAGCAATTCATTGTTTCAGGAACTATTACAGCCTGAAACATATAGTATGGTGCTTTCCTGGATCCAGTCATTAATTACCCATGAGTGGGGTCAACCGCCGAGCTGATGAACTGGCTTACCGAAGGTCGAGGTTCGAATCCAGGGAGTGGGGTGAGCTCCCACTGTTAGCCCCAGCTTCTGCCAACCTAGCAGTTCGAAAACATTCAAATGTGAGTAGATCAATAGGTAACAGCACTCTGGTGGACTTGTCCAAAGGTAAAAGAATACTGGCAGATGATACATGAGGAATGCAAAAAAATACTACAAATAGAATTTAAAATGAGACCGGAATTGTATTTAATAGGGGTAATAGAACAAGAAATATTTCCAAGTGAAAATGTGGAAAAGCTCTTTGTGTTCCTCTCAACAGCCGCAAGAATGGTATTTGCAAAACTATGGAAACAAAACCTCCTCCCCACAAAAGAGCAATGGCTAATTAAAATTATGGAGATAAGAGATATGGATGAATTAACTTACTGGTTACGATATAATCATGGTAAAGGGGTAAGAAAGACAGACTGGGCCATGATAGAAGAATATAGAAAGAAAGTGTAAATAAAGAAGGGAACGCTGTCGATAATTAATTGTTAAGAAGAGCAACAGGGATGTCTCGTGACTGAAAGAAGTTTAGCAATGAAAATGTATATTTAGTGCAGAATGAGAATGGAAGTCAACATACCCTTTTGTATTCTTATCCCCTCCCCCCATCCCCGATCCCTCCCCCTCCTTGTTGTGATGTTAAGTCTTATAAATATAAAAGTTGTCAATAAAAATCATTAAAAAAAAAAGGTAACAGCACTCTATGCAGTTATGCTGGCCACATGACCTTGGAGGGTCTGTGGACAAACTGGCTCTTCTGCTTAGAAATGAAGATGAGCAGCAACCCCCAGAATCAGACACAACTAGACTTAACATCCAGGGGAAACCTTTACCTTTAATCTACCTCGGCAAGATCCTTCCCACGACATTTCCCCACTTTCCCTCTCTGGTGGGAAGGTAATGACGCTCCATACAGTCATGCTGACCACATGACCTTGGAGGTGTCTACGGATAATGCCAGATCTTTGGCTTAGAAATGGAGATGAGCACCAACCCCGGAGTTGGACACGACTGGACTTAATGTCAGGAAAACCCTTTACCTTTACTTACCTTGCATATGCAACTGATAAGCTTAAAAACCAGCTTTTACTGTTCAAATGTGTTCATAATAATTGTCTTTTATGCAGGAGGACTATTTGCATACATATCAGGAGCAAATTTCTTTGGTGAGATACTAGAATGGTTTGGCTATGCTGTAGCAACCTGGTCACTACCTGCCTTTGCCTTTGCCCTTTTTACACTCTGCTGCATTGGGCCACGTGCTTACCACCACCACAGGTATTTCAATGATTTCTGTCTTTTATTATTTACATACTTCCTGCCTAGGACACCAGTTATTATTTAGAACTGATTCAGCATTCATTATTTGGTTCCTTTGGCATCAAGATATGAATATTCAGTACATGGATTTGTCACATATCATATTACAAAGGAAAGAATTTCACATTGCATCGCATTAGAGGTATACTTCAGTTAACAAAGTACAGGCATTGCAGGCAAACAACAGTTAAGAAAGACTCTGTTCTTCAGCCCTTCTTCATCATCCTCAGTGTCATTCCTGGGGTTTTTTTAAAATAAAAAAACACATCCAGCTCCAGTGGTTCTCAACCTGTGGGTCCCCGGGTCTTTTGGCCTACGACTCCTAGAAATCTCAGCCAGTTTACCAGTTGTTAGGATTTCTGGAAGTTGAAGGCCAAAACATCTGTGGACCCACAGGTTGAGAACCACTGAGCTAGACAAAGAAGAAAATGGGCCTGAAGCTTCAAACACTTTGTAAAATCAACTACTTGTCTGAGACTTTGTTAACCAAGGTGTCAGGATTGGGAGACTTGAGCTTGGGTGAAGTTCAAGCTCCCAGCCTGAGATTGCACCTCGACCTTGCCCTAGTTCTTGGGTGACCTTGGCCCAGTTATGTAAGACTGTGCTGAGTCATGTGGAAGTGAGGTAACTTCCAGATGTGTGCAAGGCTGCGGAGGAAGTGATGTAACTCCTCTGAGCCTGGACATTGGACAATTGGACTCTAATGCTGATTCATGGGGCCATGAGGTCACATCCCTTTGGACTGTGGGATATGCTGAATCACCGGATATGGTGCAACCCTGCCCTGGACATTGCATGGGCAATGGAGGGGTTGGGGTATATAAGTGGTGGTTTGGTGGTGGGCAGGTACTTTTTGCTTCACATCGTACTATACAATAAAATCGTTGACCGTGCTTCAATCTACGCGTGATCTCCGAGTGTTGGAGAGTCGTTACAGAAGCAAAAGCCCTTTTCAAC
>JARBWK010000003.1:169752275-169952587 GCA_030556195.1 Anolis apletophallus | reverse complement strand
CCGTAAATACGGTTTCTTATACCCTTCTGTGACCTAAGAGTTTCGGGAAGGTTCATCCCACATGCCATTGTGGTCTTCTGAAAAAGTATGTGGGGCCCTTTCATCCTCGGATTGAATGATGTTTTGTTTTACAGGGGAGGACGTGGTGGAGGGAGGCCGTTATGTCAGGATTGGGAGACTTGAGCTTGGGTGAAGTTCAAGCTCCCAGCCTGGCATGAGATTGCATCGACCTTTGCCCTAGTTCTTGGGTGACCTTGGGCTCCAGTTATATAAGACTGTGCTGAGTCATGTGGAAGTGAGGTAACTTCCACATGTGTGCAAGGCTGTAGGGGGAAGTGATGTAACTCCTCTGAGCCTGGACATTGGACAATTGGACTTCTACTGCTGACTCATGGGGCCATGAGGTCACATCCCTTTGGACTATGGGATATGCTGAATCACCGGATATGGTGCAACCCTACCTGGACATTGCATGGGCGATGGGAGGGGGGGTTGGGGTATATAAGTTGTGTTTTGGTGGCGGGCAGGTGCTTTTGCTTCACATGTGTCGTACCTGCAATAAAATCGTGTTGGACCGTGCTTTCAATCTACGCGTGATCCTTACCTAGTGTTGGAGAGTCGTTACACATAACATTCGATCTAACCAACACATTTCAAAAGGAGAAGAAAGAGGAAAACAATAGCAACTTTTTTCCTTCAAAGGATAAATCCAGACTACGTCTTTTCCCAGAGGTGAATGATGGAGCAACCTTGTTGCTGTTCTTTCTCTGGATGAAGTACAGTGCCTCATTTGTGTCTTCCTGAGAGGCCAAGGTCAGCCTGCCTGATGAACGTGGCTGGGATACTCTAATTGGGGTTAACAATTAACTGTTCAAATGTAAGTTTTAAAGCAAGAAGCCACCCTAAAGCACACACCCTTTCTTTTCTTTTTCTAGGTTCCTTGTTGTTTCTGTTTGGCATAGGAATCAATATCCACAGTGATCACATTCTGCGCCAGTTAAGGAAACCTGGAGAGCTCACATACAAAATTCCACAAGGTATGTTCATCTTTCCCAAACATCCAAGAGATACAGCACACTCTGATTTTGGCTTATTGTTCAGAGGAGTTGAACCAGCCTCTTATTCTGTGGGAATACATGGTCCGGCAGCAATTCATTGTTTCAGGAACTATTACAGCCTGAAACATATAGTATGGTGCTTTCCTGGATCCAGTCATTAATTACCCATGAGTGGGTTAAACCGCCGAGCTGCTGAACTTGCTTACCGAAAGGTCGCAGGTTCGAATCCAGGGAGTTGTGTGAGTTCCCACTGTTAGCCCCAGCTTCTGCCAACCTAGCAGTTCGAAAACATTCAAATGTGAGTAGATCAATAGGTAACAGCACTCTATGCAGTTATGCTGGCCACATGACCTTGGAGGGTCTGTGGACAAACTGGCTCTTCAGCTTAGAAATGAAGATGAGCAGCAACCCCCAGAATCAGACACAACTAGACTTAACATCCAGGGAAACCTTTACCTTTAATCTACCTCGGCAAGATCCTTCCCCGACATTTCCCCACTTTCCCGCTCTGGTGGGAAGGTAATGACGCTCCAGACAGTCATGCTGACCACATGACCTTGGAGGTGTCTACGGATAATGCCAGATCTTTGGCTTAGAAATGGAGATGAGCACCAACCCCCGGAGTTGGACACGACTGGACTTAATGTCAGGGAAAACCCTTTACCTTTACTTACCTTGCATATGCAACTGATAAGCTTAAAACCCAGCTTTTACTGTTCAAATGTGTTCATAATAATTGTCTTTTATGCAGGAGGACTATTTGCATACATATCAGGAGCAAATTTCTTTGGCGAGATACTAGAATGGTTTGGCTATGCTGTAGCAACCTGGTCGCTACCTGCCTTTGCCTTTGCCCTTTTTACACTCTGCTGCATTGGGCCGTGCTTACCACCACCACAGGTATTTCAATGATTTCTGTCTTTTATTATTTACATACTTCCTGCCTAGGATACCAGTTATTATTTAGAACTGATTCAGCATTCATTATTTGGTTCCTTTGGCATCAAGATATGAATATTCAGTTCATGGATTTGTCACATATCATATTACAAAGGAAAGAATTTCACATTGCATCGCATTAGAGGTATACTTCAGTTAACAAAGTACTGGCATTGCAGGCAAACAACAGTTAAGAAAGACTCTGTTCTTCAGCCCTTCTTCATCATCCTCACAGTGTCAGTCCTGGGGTTTTTAAAATAAAAAAACACATCCAGCTCCAGTGGTTCTCAACCTGTGGGTCCCCGGGTCTTTTGGCCTACGACTCCTAGAAATCTCAGCCAGTTTACCAGTTGTTAGGATTTCTGGAAGTTGAAGGCCAAAACATCTGGGGACCCACAGGTTGAGAACCACTGAGCTAGACAAAGAAGAAAATGGGCCTGAAGCTTCAAACACTTTGTAAAATCAACTACTTGTCTGAGGCTTTGTTAACCAAGGTATACCTTATCTTGAAAGAAACTGCATAAACACAGTCCCCGGGTTGTGATCAAAATAGGTTCTGTATGTTTGTTCTTAAGTTGAATTTGTATGTAAGTTGGAACAGGCACATTTGTAAACTAACTCTGGTCATTTTTAAAATTGTTTTTTCCCCATTTTTGATTGTATAGGGAAGGGTTAAAACTACTGTAATGTTTGTTTTGCTGTCTGTACCCCTGTACAGAAGATTTCACCTCATTTTCTGTCCCTGTGAGAATTTCATTTTGAAAATATTGACTTTAGTGGAGACACCATTTTCCTATGATCATTCTTTCAGGAGTAAATTTCCCTTCCTGGGAGTAGATTTCTCTCACTTCCTGTTGTCTCGCTCCCATTGTTACTAAGAGTTGTATGTAAATTGGATGTTTGTAACTTGGTAACTGCTGGTATAGTGACTACTATATGCAACAAACAAATGGGAGTGAGTGAATTTTCATGACACTTTAAAAAAGTTCATTGTTGTTTCAAAAGTGGAAATGTGGAGCAGCTGTGAGGGTATGCATCCTTTAATTATTTCCCAGCCAGATATTTGGAATAAAAGCGTAACACTGGGAAAGAGGTTGCTCTGTTGAAATTGCTCCTCCTCTAATTCATAAAGTCATTTCTTGCCTTAGCACAAAACATTATTTATTCGTTCAGTCACTTCTGACACTTTGTGACCTCATGGACCAGCCCACGCCAGAGCTCCTTGTCTGTGTCACCACCTCCAGTTCTTTCAAGGTCAAGCCAGTCTCTTCAAGGATGCCATCCATCCATCTTGCCCTTGGTCGGCCCCTCTTCCTTTTTCCTTCCATTTCCCCCATCATTATCTTCTCCAAGCTTTCCTGTATTCTCATGTGACCAGAGTACTTCATCTTTGCCTCTACTATCCTTCCCTCCAGTGAGCATGTTGAAGTGGTAATAAAAGTTGGATTGATTGCAGCCATAAAGTAATTAGTTTATTTACACTATATACACAAACATAGCACACAGCAAGTACGTCCGTACTGATGCAGGAACATCTTCAAAAGATGGTGATTGCAGTCTCTTTCGTATCAGTAAAGGCACGCCACTCAAGTTCCATTGTGATGATTGAAGTCCGCTCTCATCACAGGAAGCAGGAAAACATTTTTACTGCCCTTTCTAGGATAACTTAAACCTCTGTGGTCTGTTAACTCTACACATGCTAGCCAGCTTTACAAAACACATAGTCATAGCTTTAAAACATACATTTTGAAATCTCCTAATTAATCAAAACACAGACCAAGAGAGCAGTCAGGCTTTATTTCCTGGAGTATTGCCTGGTTTGATCTTTTTGCGGTCCAAGGCACTCTCAGAATATTCCTCCAAGACCACAGTTCAGTTACTAGTCAAGGGTTGGTCTACGTAGGATGTATTGCCAGCATTGAATGAAAAGTCACTCTTTAACAGAGTTAAATCAAGTTAAGGAAAGTTATAGAATATTCTGGAGTTTAAGCAAAGCCCTGCACTTCGGGCACACGGGATCTGATGCAGAATGGTTCACTGTCCACATTGGTCTCTGCTATCCATTCCCTTTCATCAGTGCAATGAAAGGGAATGGATTGGGCCAATATTGCCATCACTGTAGAGCTCTAGGAGAGTCACATGGACTCCTCTCATGATGTCATCATGGGATGCCCATAAACAGCTAGGAGTTCTCCTAAAGCTCTGGGCCCGTCTGTCAGTGGTGACAGGTAAGGGAAGGCAACTGTCCAACTGGGTAGAATTGGTTTTTGCCCAGCGAGACTCTGTAGACCAGTGGTTCCCAACGTTTGGTTCTCCAGGTGATTTGGACCTCAACTCCCAGAAATCCTAAGAAGCTTATCAGCTGTTAGGAATTGTGAGAGCTGAAGTCCAAAACACCTAGAGAACCAAAGGTTGGGATCTACTGCTGTGGACTCTGCTTTGCTACAGGCCGGGCATGGAGTTTGTGGATAATTTGGATTGCAACTCCCATCTGTCTCAGCTAACATAGTCAAAGGTGAAGGCTCATGGATGTAGACAAAACAAGCCCAAAACTATTCAGAGGAACACTGAGTTAAGGAAAACAAATTTAGTGGTACTTACTTATTAACCTCCTAATATACATTCCAGTTTAGCCAGAGATAAACCAGGGCTCTTCTACAACTGAGAAATATAACGGTTTATCTAGACAGGAAAAAATCCCTGGAAGTATAAAGGTATTTTCGAGCTGCTTATCTGCATTTGTTTTGTCTTCTCTGCACTCAGTGTAACTTATTAAATGCACTCCCATCTCTAGTGCAGCAACTTCTGAGATGAAGGGCTGCTTCTAATTATGACCCATTATTTCATACAGCACACCAAACCATAGTTTTCAAACCTACTTCTGTTAAAGCTGTGATTTCTGTTTTTGGTTAGACAGCAAGAAATTATGGTTCAATACATCTGGAAGACATCAGGTTGAAGGAAGCTACATTAGACCTCAGTTAATCCTTTTTACTCATGGTTTAGTGTGATCTCTAATGTAATGTTATCCTAATATTAACCATCTGTTCATGTAATTTGAAACCCTACTGAAGGTTTCCGGTCCTAAATCATTTTTAAATATCCTTTCAAAGAACAAAATGGAGATCAGAAATATTTCTTTTAAATGTATTTTCTTAAAACATTTGTGCAAAGATGTTATATGATGTAATATGGACTATTTGTATTTTTATGTTGTATCCCTTTTCTTTCAGGTACTATGTTAAGACATTCAGCAGCTACCCAAGATCAAGAAAAGCCTTGATTCCATTCGTATTCTAAAAAGCAATTCTCTGGATATTTTTTTTCTGTGCGTGTGTCTTTTTACTATCTAACTTTATTTTATGTATTTGTAAGTGCAAAATGTCATTGTGTATTTCAAAACAAAGAATCTATTATTGTGTAATATTATCCTGCATTGGTTGTTGGTTCTGTATATAGATAATATATGCTTAAGACAAATGGATAATGTCTTTGGATGAAATTACAGGCCACAGAAGGTTGTTTGAACAAACTGTACTCTTCAAAACTGTAATCTTGTACACAGCAGCAACAGTGTGGTTAAGTATTTAAACATTTTCCACTGCACTAATTTTCTTCATAATGGCTCCCCTGCTATCTGTTTTCCTTGCTACAAGAGAAAGAGATTATATTTAGGCGCCTTTTCTGGTAGATGGAAAATATCTGGAAGATTTGTCCTGTACAGACTGCAAAGAAGAAATCGTGGGGCTGCTAGGATGCACTTGAGGTAAAGCAGTTCTAGCCTTATCAGGCTGAGCTAGAATCACAAGACCTTGGATGGGTTCTCATTCATTTTTTGCACTAACCAAGTCACTTAAAGCCTTGTATTCCCTTCCCTGGCCATAATCATTCTTCAGTCATTGGAAGCCTTAAAGTCTGAAGCCTATGACCCTGTTATCTCCCACACTGGTGAGCAGGCCATGGGGAATAAGGACCTCTCGTGTAAAAGGAATGATAGAAAAATCATTTTTGGAGTACAGCTCATAAAAATCTCCAGTCCTAGGTGCTGCAATCCAAACAATAACTTTTCCAAGATCTGGGTCTTCAGGGGTAGAGCTTTTTCTTCAAGGGAGTCACCATTCAAGGTCCTTTAACGGAAGGTGCCCTAGATCAATTGGCACATGCTCTGG
This sequence comes from Anolis apletophallus, assembly GCA_030556195.1. Lineage (NCBI taxonomy): Eukaryota > Metazoa > Chordata > Lepidosauria > Squamata > Anolidae > Anolis > Anolis apletophallus. The sequence goes on along the minus strand of JARBWK010000003.1, from coordinate 169,946,421 downwards.
AGGCAGTAGACATAAATCTGCTGTTTGTCTAATAGGATATTACTCCTTTCTGCCAGGTGTTGCCTAGCAGTGAATCCAATCCAGGTGTTTGTATTTCGTATGAATTCTCTAAGATGCTGAACTCTATACGTTCAAATAAACCTCATTATAGAACCTCTAAAAGTAATAATATTGTGCCCTAATGTGGGCTCCTACCCATCGCAGAATAGGAGTCCAGGAATCACCAATTAGAGTCCGTGATTAGGTGAGTAATCAAGTAAGTCCCCACATTAGGGAACAATATTATTATTTTTTGAGGTTCTATAATGAGGTTTATTTGATGCTTATCGAACATTATACATTATATTTGAGACTATTGTATCGGTTCGTTCATTTGTTCATAGCTTTGCAGCAACCTTCCCCGGTGTATTTAGAACACAGCAGATCACTTCTTTGGACTGAAACCCAGAATAGACTCGTGGCTCCATGGAGGCATTTGTAGTCGTTGCTCAGGATCACATCAAGAGGGCAGAGAACTTGCAGTGAAGAATCATAGGACAGGAAAAGGTTGAGGAGACCTTTCCAACATTCGTGATTTTTGAAGAGGTTATTTTCATTAGAAATCACAGTGACAGCAAACCTGAAAAGAGAAAGGAACATGCAGTTTGCCCCTTCAGTATGCGAAGAATAACTGTTTATTACAGTGGTTCTCAACCTGGGGGTCCTTGGAAGTTTTTGGCCTTAAACTCCCAGAAATCCTAACAGCTGGTAAACTGGCTGGGACTTCTGGAAGTTGTAGGCCAAAACAACTGGGGACCCACAGGTTGAGAACCACTGGTCTAGAAGCAAGTCGTCCCCCAGCCCCAAATCTTTGTTGCTAAGACTGTTGGTCAGGACTGCTGCTTTTGAGTTGGAAGAATAACTGGACTTTTATCGATTCCTCTCTCCAGATGGTTTAGGAGGCATTGCATTTAAGAATCTTCCATTAGGAAAAAAATATGTTGCAAGGACACATGTTTACCCATAGCCCTTTTATCATGCTCCTGTGTTCCCTCCCATAAAGACCAAGAGATTATTCCAAAAATGCTATTTAATTCCAAGACCTCTTGACGATGTAAATAATTTTTCAGACATACTGGAACTAACTAGTACATTTGAGAAAGGGTGTAGTGCTCCAAAAGCACACAAATTATTTAATTGGATCTGTCATTCCCTTGTAAAACATAGTTAATGAACTGAATAGGAAATCAAATAAATAACAAAACTGCTTGAATTTATTACAAACTCAGACCAGTTATGCTAAAAGTTTGTTCAGCACTCTTTTTTAGCAGAATCCTGTCGTAGTATTTTAGATTATATGTGTGAGTTTGTTTGTGGTGTGTTTCTGTTTATTCATGATCTTTTCAAGATAGCCTCTATTTCAGATGGCGTGGGTTTCTTGTATTTGAAACATGTGCTTTTGTTTATATTGAAAGACCAAGCAAATCATGTACTCAGCCAAAATAATAATATATAGCAAAGCATCTAAAATCACTTAGCACTTTGTAAAATAAAGCAAGTTTTGCCTTGTAGGCAATGCATTCTAAGATTTATGACAAATGTATTTGGGGGGAAATGGAAAGAAAAAATTCAGTTGGGTTAAGGAAATGTTACCATGTCAAAATGTTCATCTAACAGATCACTCTGCAAGTTGCCTTCTGCTTCTTATCCACAAAATTGAGAAAGAGGCATCAGTCTGGACTTTCAATTTGGGAAATGGGGTCGAAAGTCAGAGGAGGAACACTGACTTAAGTGTTGGGGAATATATATGTGTGTGTGTGTGTTGGAAGTGGTGGCAGCTGGTGGCTGCCATGTCAATTAGGCTGTGTTTCTGCTCTGGATTTTTGTCTAGGTTTTAGCTAAGGCATTCAGGATCCTGGATTTAGTCTGGATACAAGGTTGAACACTTTTGTAGCTCCCCCAGACTGAAACCTGGAGCAGATTCATTGCCCCACCAGAAGCAGCCAACTATTAGCACCTGGCAACATGTTTCTATATATGCCACATTTCCATTACCTGGGATTGATACTTCAAGAAGCAATGTATCCCTCATTGGACATTTTTACAAGCAATATGTTATAAGTGATTAACATATAACAAAATGTATTACTAACAATGTTGTCATTATTTGTTAGTTTGTTTAATACTGAAACTTACAGAACTTCGCAAAAATATAATTTCTGTAATAAAGAGTGTGACTCATGCAATAAAAGCTGACTGTTTGCCATTTTTTTCATTAAAACACGTTAATATATTTACCCTGATTCCAAAATTGCAATGGATTTCATCACTACATTTGTCACTTTACTTCAAAGCTCTGATGATGCTATTGGGGGTATCAGACGTTGAGTCCATATATTCCACATTGCCACAGCTTTGTAAACTGTTAATTCCAATTGTTTTCCTGTGTTTTACACATGTTCATGATCTTGAATCTCTAAAAAAAAAAAAAAAAAAAAAAAAGCTTTGTATGATAACATACAGTTGCATTGAGTCTCATCTTCAATATATCTCATTGGGTAGATATAGGTATTCCAAAATACAGATATTCCAAAATCTAAACAAATCCAGTTCTGGTACTAAGCATTTTGGATAAGGGATACTCAACCTGTACAAAGTTCCTGTCTTTAAAACTTCTTCAGCAAGCACCGCCCTGTGAATATGTCTTCCTCTTGAGAGATGCAAGTCTTGACCCAACATATCTCCACATATTAATCTCCTGCTTCTTCGAGCCAATTAATACCAGTGCTATCTTAATGCATGGGCAAGATGAGCATTAGGGCCCCATGCTAATCTCTGCACAGACTAGAATTTAACACTCATTTTCCAGTCACCCTCCTTAACACTCAAATCTCCCTCTAACGGCTTCCGGTCGGGCAAAGATGGCGGCAGGTCGGGTGTTTTGACAGCTCCTCAAGACACCACCCGTTACTTGGATCGGAGGGCGATTTGCGCCCCCTCTCCAGGTGGCTTTCACCCACCAAGGAGACACGAAGCCGAGGGTCAACACCGCAGGCCCCAGGAGTCGCTCCCTCCTCAAGAGGGGGGGACTGAGTGGCCCAGTGCCATCCCAGACAGGCGAGTGGATGGGTGTTCGGGAAGCGGGGACCACCCCGCAATAACTGCCAGCCCAGCCAACCATAACATAATGTTGTTGACAACGGGCCCTCGGTGGGGGTAAAAAAAAAAAAAAAAGGAAAAAAGGCAGTAAGTAAAAGAAGAGGCACTGACAGGGACTTTCCAAGGCACCAGGGCAGCCCAAATAGACCCCGAGCTAACGATCAGCCCAGCGGGACCCCCACTGCCACCGGACACAAAGGGCGAAGGAAGAGAACCAGCTAGAGGGGCGACTCTCCTGAGTCCCAGTCCTCCCCCATCTAACCAAGCAGGAGGGACTCAAGAAGGCCAGGGCAACAGTAAAAGAAAAGGCCCCAAGATGGCGGCCTGAAACAACGACCTGGGAGACGTCTTCTTCCAGCAGTCTAGCCACCAAGAGCGGGAGCGCCAGCCAATCAGGGAAAGGGCGCGAAGGCGGGCGGAAGCACAGAAAGCGGCGCAGCCGGGCCCCAAAAGGAGGAGGGAGAGGCGCAGACCGGAAGTGCGCCGGACGATTAGAAGAAGGGAACATCCGGAACTGCGGGGCGGGCTGAGCAAACCCCCCCCGCTCAACGAACAACAACAACAAACAGGGAGGAGGGGCTTGGAGCTGGGAACGGACCGGCCAGCGACGGAGAACGGCGACAGGGACACAGGAAGGCATCAGGGCCGCAGAAAGGAGGGTGAGCAGAAGGAGGGGAAGAGAGAGCGGGTGGCTGCCGGCTGTGACGGGGAGAGTCCAGGAGAGAGGTGGAGACTCAGCCCGCACCCAGACAACAGCCGTCATACCAGACAAGTCAGGCGGCGCCCCCCCAAAAAGAGCAAGAGGAAGAAAGAGGCAGGAGAAAGGAACAAACAAATTCGAAGGAGGGGGAAAAGAAAGAGCCCCCCCCCCCCCGAACAGGGGCAACTGGAAAGAAGTGATCAGCCTGGGCAAAAGGGGAGGGCTGATTGGTGCAAAGGGCAGCAAGGGAAAGAGCAGCAATCAGTTGGCAGGGGGATTTGACAGAGCAGTGCATCCATCCTGCTCTCCTGCCAAGTTTCATCTAGCCAAGCAGCCCATTCGCTTAATAATACTGTCAGCTTTCAGTAGGAGTCCAGACACAGGATAAACAACTATGTCTCTGAAGGATATTCTGAGAGAGTTACAGAGGCTGGGACAAAAGCAGGACCTGATCCTAGAAAAGGTGGAAATAATGCTAGAGGGGCACAAGAATGCGGTCCAGGAGCAATCTCACTGGGGGAGAGATGAACAAACTGAAGAAGGGACCGCTATGCTGACGAATGAGTACGAAGAAGGAAAAGGAAAAGATAGTGGCAAGGAAAAGGAATCAGCAATGCAAGGCGAATTGAAGGAGAGAGAAAAGAAAAATATAGACCAAAAGCAAAAGCAAGAAGTATGGGAACAGCTGGAGTCCATTCAGAGAGCTAAAAATGCTGGGGCTGTGCCACAGAAAGCTGCCAGCTTGTCCACCAAGACTAGGATGTACATTGTCCTCCAACGGAACCCCTCTCAGCTCCCAAAGAGGAATAAAACCAACGGAACTGGAAAGCACTTCAACAAAAAGAAAAGCCAAGGGAACAAAGAGAGCCGAAGAAAGAAAGATAACCTACAGAAAATATGCCCTCTCCATGCAGTGATGACTATAAGCTATGGCCTCTGGAAACATGATCCTCCAGAGGCGGATGAAGGAGAAGCAGAATCCCCCTAAAGAAAATGGTTAGCTACGACCTCAGGGAAAAAGGAACGAACAGAACTAGCTACCTAACCGACAAATACTAGCTAATGGACATGGGCACTCTAATCACCTAATTGAAGGGTTAAAAAAAAAAACGAATTGGAGGGGACAAAATTGAGGAGAACTGATTGGACGTCCTTTGTGAATTACCTAAAGGCTGGAGAGCTAAACCAACACACTCAAGATATTTGACAAAGGGGAAGGAAAATACCAAAGGCCAATCAAACGGAACCTCCAAGAGTACCTTGCACCCTTAATCTCAATGACACTCTCATCTTAATTTCCCTCCCCCTTACGAGGACTAAACAAATGGGATTATATAACAATACCGGAAGCCAACTCACCATGCCCCCTTCCTCCCCCATCACATCCTCACCCAGACTCTCCTCCCCACCTCTCCCCTGCCCCCACCTTTACCCTAAGCCCACCACCCATGCTTCTCTCTCTCTCTCTTTCCTGTTCCTACTGCCCTTTACCTGAAATTGTTCCCCCACTTTTACTGTTTACGACAAAACCCCAATAAATATATTTCAAAAAAAAAATCTCCCTCTAACTAGGTAAAGGGAGAAAAATCGTGACTTGTTGCAGAGAGTTGGCATGCCTCCATTTCTGAGACAAATGTTACTACCGGTACTTTTCTTTCTTGCAATATTATGGAAGCAGAATATTGTAGGAGGCAATTAACAGCTGGGGATAACAATGGTTGACTGTGGATTTCCATTATCAAAAGAAGAGCCTCCACTGTTTGCCTTCCAAGAATTCTATTTGTGTGGGGAAGGATGAAAGGAAGTGTAAGAAAGTGAAGTGAGGAAAAATAAAGTGTAGACGTATTCATGCTAGTGATACTCCTAAAGAACCCTTTGGGCAAAAATGGAATAGAACGTTTTGAGTGGCGCACAGAAAAGGAAACAAGCAGCAGAGGAAGAGAAAACAACCACTGATTTTTAAAAATAATTTACATTTGTATTCCTGTGAGTTGTTGTGTAGGCAGGGCCAGTGCACTCATTTTCCCCGGGAGGCTATAATGCTCTTAAGACACATGTGAGAACATGGGTTCTTACATGTGTCTCCGCCACAAAACAGTCCTTGCAATTTGTAGATGGGTCCAAGGCAGGTGTTAGATTACAATATCATGACTCTGTCTGTGAAGGAGTTTCATGCACCTGAACAGGGAAGGGTATATACTTGTTTTCAACTTTGTAAAATGAGCCACACTAGGTGTATGAGTAAAACATTTTGAATATACAAGAGCCATCTGTCATGGAAGTAATCCCTTCCATGCTGGTGAAACCCAATCCACCAAACAATATAAACACTGAACCAACAAATTAGGGCAGTTGAACTAATTGTGCCTAGATGAACTGGGCACAATTAAGCCAACTTAGAATCATAGAATTGGAAGAGACCTCATGGGCCATCCAGTCCAACCCCCTGCCAAGAAGGAGCCTCCGCCACACTCCGGATAGAGAGTTCCACTGCTGAACGGCTCTCACAGTCAAGAAGTTCTTCCTAATGTTCAGATGGAATCTCCTTTCTTGTAGTTTGAAGCCATTGTTCCGCGTCCTAGTCTCCAGGACAGCAGCAGACAAGCTTGCTCCCTCCTCCCTATGACCTCCCCTGACATACTTATACATGGCTATCATGTCTCCTCTCAGCCTTCTCTTCTTCAGGCTAAACATGCCCAGCTCTTTAAGCCACTCCTCATAGAGGTTGTTCTCCAGACCCTTGATCATTTTAGTCACCCTCCTCTGGACACATTCCAGCTTGTCAATATCTCTCTTAAATTGTGGTGCCCAGAATTGGACACAATATTCCAGGTGTGGCCTAACCAAGGCAGAATAGAGCATGGGTAGCATGACTTCCCTCTAGACACTGTACTTCTATTGATGCAGGCCAAAATCCCATTGATGCAGGCCAACTTCCTACAAAAGAAATGAGAAAAGATGAAGAGAGCTTGAAAGCTGTTAGGAGGCAACAGACAAAAATAAAAACTGCCTAGACTTGTACTTCTATACAGACACATTGCTGTTCTTCCAATACGCAGTGAACACCAGATTCAGAACAAGAGACCAGAAACATTTTGGACTGCTCTGCCAAAGTGTTGAAGGGCTTCATTAAAATATAAATATTCATGTCTAATTTTATGTTAATTTCTTGCTATCTGGAAATGTTTCTGATAAATACGCATACTGGGGTTGTTCTATATTCTGTGGTGCTGTCTTTCTTTGCCAGTCACAAAGGTTTTATGTAAATATGAAGGTACTTAATCAAAGAATCCATAGTACTGAATTTGCAAGACCTGAGCAGGGTTGTTGATAGTAGGGTGGCTGGAGATCTCTCATTCACAGGTTTGCCATAAGTTGAAGTTGACTTGATGATAGTTAGCAATATCAACATGACCTTAAACTTTTGGAAGTAAAAGCAAAATATACATATATTAGTTGGTTGGTTGATCTAGGCTAACATTCATGGATAGTGTCAACATCTATATATTTGCCTGAACTTTAAAAGAAATACCATCACCACACCTGTAACAATAAATCCCCCATATTAATTGTGCACGTTGTCCGAATGCCCGATCAGTCTCCCAAAGCAGTTACTCTACAACAGGGGTGCTCACACTTTTCCAGCATGCGAGCTACTTATAAAACAACCAAGTCCCAAATGTCTACCTACCCACTACTCAGAAAGCCATAAAAGCAAAATATTAAGAAATTTATTTCAGTGAGAGCCATATAATACATTTTGAGACTGAATTCAACTAAATGTGAGTATAATAAGCCTCTGAGCATTCCTCACTAATGGCATGGGAGCCATACACACTGTGCCTGTGATCTGCCTGGGATCTACCAGGACGCCCTTCGAGATCTACCAGGACGCCCTTCGAGATCTACCAGTAGATCACGATCTACCTAATGAGCACCCCTGCTCTACAATGAACTCAAGAACAGAAAACGGAATGCTGGAGGACAGGAAAAGAGATTTAAAGATGGGCTCAAAGCCAACCTGTGGCATAGAAACTGAGAACTGGGAAGGCCTGGCCCTTGAGTGCTCTAGCTGGAGGTCAGCTGTGACCAGCAGTGCTGTAGAATTTGAAGAGGCACGAATGGAGGGAGAAACGTGACAAGAGGAAGGCTCTTCAAGCCAACCCTGACCGGAACCGCATTCTTTCTGAAAACTGACGTCCTCACTGCGGGACCCACCGCCAAGACACCACATTAGGAAAACAATCATCCTTGAGCTATGAAAGATCGCCTAAGGATTAATTGTGCATAATTATGCACCACGTAAAGCAATAACCCCATTTGGAAAATATATTCTCTGTTTTCCTTTCAGTGGTTTTACTCACTTTCCTTAGGCAGCTAGTTCTGTACCAATTACGTTTCTGTTTTGGTAGATTTTGCAGGGCCCATTTCAATTTCTATTAAATTATTCCTACTCGACTGGAGAACAGTAGAATTCCCATTATGCAATTTCTGGCTCATTAAGCCTGTAATTCCTTTGGATTTGATGTCAGTAATCATTTATCAAGAACTGAACTAAACAAATGGGCAGAGCTTTTAAACAAAACATATAGGCATAGATAACACATTGCAAAGGACATATATTATTGATAATTATGGCTGAATGACTGCCAGGAAGAGGAATCAATACAGAATAATATCATAGAGTTATGCATTTGGCAATCCTCGGAAGACAGAAAGGCTGTGTTGTATGTCCATCAGAAGACTGGTTATATTTCACATGAACTGAACAGGTCATCATGCATGCTAGTTGGGAGTGGTGGGAGCTATAGAGCAATACCTCTGGATGGAGGGTACTGAATTGGAAACTATCATTTTAGGAAATGATTTATAAAATCCTCAACACTCTCCACCCCCTTTTTTCCTGTAAAAAGTAAAGAGCAGGCAGGAAACACCAGCCTACATCTAGCAGTGGGAGTGAATGCTATCAGCATACTTGGCACTTCTAAATCAATCCCATTTCCAGGCAAACATTCCTTCAAATCTAGCCTGAGTATAAAAACATATCATCGGTTGATTCCAAATCCTGAAGTGAGTTGATGCATTGACATGTGCTGAGGGAGGGCTAAAACAATAACAACAGGGCGATTCAATGGCGGATTGTACAAGCAAAAGGTTCTTTTACACGTACAAAGTATGGCACGCGGAATCTCCGATCAACTGATTCTAAAAAGATGTACTGGAAGATTGGAAGTCCACCTGAAATAGCATGCAACATTGTATGGAAGGATGCAGCAGATAAATCGTGATGCTGGCAGGAGGAGGATGGGAGTTGTAATCCAACACATCTGGGGGCCATTAGGTTGGTAGTTTCGAAACAGAGATTCCTTTGGACAAAGGGGAAACACCAGCCTACATCTAGCAATGGTACTAGCATACTTGGCATATTCAAAGACAGTGTAATTTAGGCCCCTGTGAAAGGAAACAAAAACCAGGCAATGTGTTTTGGCCACAATATCTTCATGCAGTGCTAAATAGCAGACTGGGAGCAGCCAGCACCTGGGCTGCAACAATATAGGAGTATAGTGTCTAGATCAGTGGTTCCCAACCTTTTTGCGACCCGGGACCATTTGAGAGGAACCACTTTGGCCAGGGACAACTCTCCAACATTAGTACCAAAAGGGTTACAAATCTGTTTCTGTCAACTTTAGTTTCGGTTTGGGGTGCCGATTCAAAAAATTACATTGGATAGACCACATCAGCTCTAGTTTCTGATACAGAACATATGCCATGCTCAGCAACAGGGAAGGAGTGGCAGACAGTGCAAAAGGAGCAGAAATAAATAAATAAAGAGGAAGGAGGCTCGTGGACCAAATTTTTGTCCTCGCGGCCCACTGGTGGTCCGCGACCCACAAGTTAAGAACCACCGATCTAGATCAAGGGAAGTAATAGTCTCACTCTATTCTGCTTTGGTCAGACCTCACCTGGGAACCACCACTGGGCATTAGGGGAGGAGGAGGAGGAGGAGGAGGAGGAGGAGGATATATTTATTACCCACCTCTCCTTGTGGATCAAGGTGGGGTACAACATCATTAAAATAAAATAGAACAGAGCAGTATTAAAATACATACAGCATACACACATGTAAAACACAACTTAAATTTTACCAATAAAATGCAGGTTAAAATTTACAAGTTAAAATTGACCAGTTAGGCCTGGTGGAAGAGATGGGTCTTCAGTAGTAGTAATTTAAATTCAAACAACTGATTTAGCTGATAGAGCTCTTCCGGCAGGTCATTCCACAGTTTTGGAGTAGCTGATGAAAACATCCTGTGGGTGATGGTTACCAGTCAGGGCAGGGCCGTAGCCAGGATTTTGTTTCGGGGGGGGGGGCTGAGTTTGGTTCGGGGGGCTGAGACTGGGTGGAATAGTGTCTACCCTAGCAAACCTTTTGTATTGTTATCCCAATAACCCCATTAATGTGGGATATAATGAGCATGGTGATCAGATCATGATATGAATAGACATAACAGTTTAAATAATGTACCAGTAAGGCCTTTTCGCGGACCACCCGGAGCCCCTTAGCCCTAGCCCGGCTACATGCCTGAGTCAGGGTCTACCAAGCTGAAGTAAGCAACCTCCATGGGTCCTAAGTGTTCGAGCCAGATTGTATGGGAGAAGGTAATCCTGTAGGTAACCAAACCATGTGGGGCTTTAAAGGTCAAAACCAATACTTTGTACTTTACTTGGAAACTAATTGGCAACCAGTGGAGTGACTTTAGGTGTAACATGCTCGCTTCTGGGTGTTCCTGTAACTAGTCTGAATGCCATGCTTTGAGGGATATAATAGAATAGCTTTATTGTCATTGTGCTTTTGGCGTGACTGGTGGAGACGCGATACAGGGCCTTCTTAATGGTGGACCCTCAGCTATGGAACTCCCTCACCAGTAACATTAGATGGGTCCCCTGCCCCCTGGCCATCAGAAAGAAAGTGAAAACGTGACTTTGGGATCAAGTCTTCGGAGAATATTTGTGTGCAATAAATTGATACGAAATATGTCAAATGACTACTGGAATGGCCCCGAATTAAGATTGTGAATGGTGTGGTTTTAATAGTGAATGTAAAGTTTTAAAATGTTTTAATGTTTCCAATTTTAATTTAAAAGTTTATTTTAATTGTATGTTATTTTAAGGCATTGAATAGTTGCCTGTATGTAAAGTGAGTCTCCTTCGGGGTTGAGAAGGGTGGGACATAAATATGGCAAATAAATACATACATATTGCACAATGAAATTAAATGCCTTTCCCAGTACATACCACAAAACAACACATCCATCCCTCCACACCCCAACCACCACTGCATAGCCCCCAATGCCATAGCAATGTGAAACCATGGAGTTCAACATAGTCACAACTCTAGGATAAAAGCTATTCCTAAGTCTTTGTCACCCTGTACCATCTGCCAAATGGCAATAATGCAATTAATGTTAATGATGATGATGATGATGGTAATAATAATATGTTGGGTGAGATGCATCCACAAGAATGCTCTGAGCTTTTTTTTAAGGTTGCAGGACTTTTAAAGTTCTTCCAAAGTGGGGAGAGGGTAACCAATGATTCTCTGTGCAGTAGTGGTGACCCTTTGGAATGCTTTCCTATCTGCTACTGTGCAACTATTCTTACTAATGGGTCAAGTACTTTTCTTAGAGTTATAGGAAATTTTAATAATGGAATTTGGGAGCACCCAGTGATTTCCTCTTGTGTTAACTCCCTAGGGCAATCTATTTAATGAAGTGAATTTTATTGATATCCTTCTGGATGCAGCTGTCTTGCATTTCAGGGAAGACTTATGGGTGGCAAGATCTATACTCCAACACGATTCCAATTTCTGGCTTAGCCAATGCCTACGTTCAATTGTATAATTGTAAGTAAATGCTAATATACATCAATATGCTTCCAGTGATCCTCCTCCAAAGGAATCTAAACCTGGGCAATGAAGTACTAAAATCTTGAAATCCAGAAGATAAGCTAAAGTCCAGTCATGTCCGACTCTGGGGGATGGTGCTCACCTCAATTTCTAAGCTGAAAAGCCGGCGTTGTCCATAGACACTTCCAAGGTCATGTGGCCAGCATTACCTTCCCGCCAGAGCGATACTATTGATCTTCTCACATTTGCATGTTTTCAAACTGCTGGGTTGGCAGAAGCTGGGCCTAACAGTAGGAACTCACGCTGCTCCCCAGATTCAGACCTGCGACCTTTCGGTTAGCAAGTTTAGCAGCTCAGCAATATAACCCACTGCACCACCGGGGGCTCCAAATCCAGAAGATGAGACCAACTTAATTTTATACTTTCTGAATCTGAAAGACAGAGCCCATGTCTAGGTATAGAGTATAGGTTGGGAAGGCTTCTTATTTATTTGTGTTTGTCATTTCTGATGTGTCATTTGATGCGATGGGAATTATGTGTGGTTTACTAATAAAAATGGTAATACTACCCCCCAATTACTGTTAACAGTCTCAACAAGGAACTTCGGTGTACTCAGCTGTTGTGTGGTTTGTACCAGTAACCTTTTCAATATCTATATGAGCTACAATATGAGATATAGCTCATATCATACCAAACCCTCGTAATTGATTAACAATATCCACAAGATAATAGAGTTTCTGCATCTTTTGCCCTTTTTTTGCATATTAACATAACACTAAGGTTCAAAAAACCTTTAAAAAGATAGATATGACAGAGAATTATATAGAAAGGTAAAGAAGGATATGCTAAAATTAATGGGGATATAGACTTCCTATTATGTTCAGACCTGTATTACATTTATTGACATAATAGTTATAACAACAACAATAATAGTTTCAAAAACCTTTATTTATAATCCGCCCTACATCCCAGAGAATACTTAGGGCGGTTTCCAACAAAAGATGGCAACATTCAATGTCATAATAAACAATAGAAACAAACCAAAACAAACACATCAATACAAACTTATAGTAACTAGACAAAAAGGTAAGTAATTAAATAGATATGGTAAATCTAGTATCTCTAATTGCCTAAATTAAGGTATGTATTTAATTTCAGATGGGTTACATAACAGTTTATTACCTCCCCTCGAATAGTGGAAGTGAAAACACTGGAACAAAAGGCTCCCGGATAATGGATTCATGGCTGTCAAACTTACTTTATACAAAGAATGCAGAGGCAGCTTTTCTGTTCTGCTGTGCAATGTCTAATAAGTGTTCTTTGTTACAGCGGAAAGCCTAAAGGTTACGACCGCTGTCAGGGAGCCGGCACTGTATATTGTAACATGGGGGGCAGGGTGGGGGTGGGGGATACAAGGTCACATGTCCAATGAGTGCTAGCCATATACTGTATCTCCATGGTGGAAGTATACAGATCTGTGTGATACGTTCTTGATCAACGTGTTTTTCACATATAATAGTGACACCTCAAAATGTTTGACTTGCTGTCATTGAGACTGTGTAGTTCTGTATGTGAAACTGCACATGACTCAACTATAGCTCAGAGCTTCCAAACATTTCATGTTGGTGAGTGACACATCTTTTAGACATGCATCCTTTTAGTGACACAGTAATTCAGTTTTGAAGGCAAATCAGAGGTTAAAGCAATCCCTTTAAAGAGATACAAACACATACCTGATAATGAAATGTATGTGGATAAGACGTATCTCATGCAAATATTTCATATACACACACACACACACACACACACACATACACACACTAGCCGTCCCTTGCCACGCGTTGCTGTGGCCCAATCTGTATATTTGCGCATGCATTATAATGTGTTTCTTTTTGCTCTTTAAGTCCCTTCTGCTGAGTTTTTCAGTGCTTTTATGAGTGATAGGCCTGATAGGTATATTGTGTCCAAATTTGGTGTCAATTCGCCCAGTGGCTTTTGAGTTATGTCAATCCCACAAATGAACATTACATTTTTATTTATACAGATATTAAATCATCTGCAAAGCGAACCCGGGTCCATGATGAGGCGGGGCCCACGCTGCCTGCCTGCATTTTAATAAGAGAAAACCATGAAAATGAACAAAATCCGGCTGCCAGTATTAAAAAAAACTAAAATCAGGACAGTAAATAAGGACCAACACTTAAAATACAGGGGAATTCCAGACAAGAATCAATCAGGGCCTGCTAACACCTCCCAACAAAGGATCAACAGACAGAACCTGCCAAGCTTTGAAGCTGCAAGGCCATTAAATGCTAATCATTCTGCTTTAAAAAAAAATATTTGCCAGCATTCTTTCTAGAACAATAAACGGGAAAGAGATTTCAGCTTCTTCAGACCAAAGGGCTGAGCCCCTCTTCTCTTACTAGTAATTTAACAAAATTAGACCGCCAAGACGGCTACAACATGTACAGTCAGCCCTCTGTGTCCATAGATTTGGTTCAAACCTCTGATCTTGCTATTTTATAAAAAAGAAATAAAATCTTCAGATTCAACCATCAGTGGCTTGAAAATTTTAAATAACAAAAGGGTTCTATTTTATAAGAGACATTTTATATGCCATTGGATATATTAGGACCCATTATATGCCAGTGGAGAGACCTTCTGTGTTGAATTATCAATCAAAAGTTATTTAATAAAAAATAATATGTTAAAAATGATGGCAGTAATGATGGGTTGCTGCGAGTTTTCCGGGGTGTGTGGCCATGTTCCAGAAGCATTCTCTCCTGACGTTTCACCCACATCTATGGCAGGCATCCTCTGAGGTTTTGAGGTCTGTTGGAAACTAGCCAGGTGAGGTTTATATATCTGTGGAATGCCCAGGGTGGGAGAAAGAACTCTTGTCTGCTTGAGGCAAGTGTGAATGTTACAATTGGCCACCTTGATTGGCATCGAATGCTTTTGCAGCTTCAAAGCCTCTAAAATCAGGACAAATAATAAAGAGGAACACTTAAAAAATTGGGGAATTCCTGACATGAAACAATCAGGGCCAGCTAACACCTCCCAACAAAGGATTCCCCAGGCAGTATGCAGCCAGGCTTTGAAGCTGCAAGGCCATTAAATGTGGCAAAACATATTTTGTTCAGGCAGGGAGAAGAATGCAGTTGAGGGTGTCAAAATGTTGTGTGCAGAAATGAAACAATATGGCCTTGCTGAGTTATTTAGGGAACGTTTAAGGGGTTATTGTAGGCGGGGGTGGGTAATAATATCAAAGTTTGAAGAATAGTAGAGAAAGTAGGATATCTCTTCATACTTACAACAATCTACATAGTAGAATTAATGCAGCTTTACACTACTTTAGATGCCATGGCTCAATGCACTGCTTCCCAGCACCCCCTTGGATCGCCCCACCGCCCAACAGCGGGTGGTACCGCCCACTTTGGGAACCACTGCTTTAAACCAAAGGTTTGTCTGCCAGGGCCTAGCAAGCTGGGACGGTGGCAGCGAGGTCCTCAGGTCGTAGGTTTGATTAGAGTTTCCTTCTCTTAGATGGTTGACCTTTCAGGGTTAGACAAGTACCATCTGCCGGGGTTGGAATTTAGAGTTCTCCTTCTCTTGGGATGGTTGCCGAAAGGCTAGAGAGCCCATCCTGCCCTTTGACGTTCTTTGTCAGACCCTTAGGTTGTGACCTGTCTGGCATGGGAGGCCCTACCAGTGGCTATTATGCCACCGCCAGCATAGCTCACCACTTCATTAGGGTACGCAAGCCTTGTTGCGGGCAACAAGGGGGCGCCAACAGAGAGGCATTTGAACCCACTAAGTTTGAAAACATGCAAATGTGAGTAGATCAATAGGTACCGATTTGGCGGGAAGGTGACAATGCTCCATTGCAGTCATATCGAATAAGGTGAAATACCTGGGGGTGACCATAACCCCAAAAAACTCCAAGCTCTTCAAAAATAATTATAAACCAAAGTGGGAAGAAATCAAGAAAGACCTGAATAGTTCGTCAAAGCTCAATCTATCGTTTCTAGGGAGGGTGGCATCAGTTAAAATAATGGTGCTGCCCAAGTTAAATTTCCTATTTGCATCTCTCCCCGTAGTCAGAAAAGAGGCACAATTTAATATCTGGGACAAGGATCTCTCGAAGTTTATATGGGGAGGAAAAAAACCCAGAGTAAAATGGAAAATACTCCAACAAACAAGGGAAAAGGGCGGTAACGGTATCCCGAACCTAAAATGTTACTTCGAAGCTAATTGCCTCAACTGGCTAGGGGAGTGGTGTAGACTAAAAAACGATAGATTGCTAGATTTGGAAGGCTTTGATTTGAAATTCGGGTTGCATGGATATCTGCACTACAATAAAGTAAAAACGGACAGGAATTTCACAAATCACAGTATAAGAGATAGCCTGTTAAAAACATGGAATAAGTAAAAAAAAATTGGATCAAAAATCCCACTTTGGACGTCTCCGATGGAAGCGTATAGAATTCGCCAACTAGACAATAGGAGATGGTTGACATACAATGACACTCTAAGTTGGAATGGCAGTAAATACGAGTTACGGACCAAGGATCAGATCGATGCAGACAAAGAAATCGATTGGTTCTCATACCTTCAACTAAGAGAAAAATATAGAGAAGATATAAAAATTGGGTTTGAGGATAGTCAAAATGAGATTGAAGAGATAATATTTGACGATAAACCAAAAAAAGTAGGACGTATATACAAAACCCTATTAAGTTGGAACCAACCAGGAAAAAATGATGAGAACCACAAAGTACAATGGTCCAGAAATATAGGTTTTAAGATCAAAGAGGACACTTGGAGGGCCATATGGAAAAACAATGTCAACATCTCCTATTGCCATAAATACAGGGAAAATTGGATCAAACTAATATATAGGTGGTACCTCACACCAAATAAATTAGCAAAAATATACAAAAATCAGAAACCAGATTGCTGGAACTGTAAAAAAAAAAAAGAATATGGGCACATACATCCACATATGGTGGTTGTGCCCCAAGTCAGAAATATTTTGGAGTGAGATACATACTGAACTAGAGAAAATACTGAAAAGGCCGATTTTAAAAAGTCCAGAATCATTCCTCCTTGGAATTGTGGACTCCTCCTAGGAAAGGAAGGACAGAAGAATTTTCATCTTGACCACCACGGCGGCCAAGATGGTCCTAGCTAAATACTGGAAGTCTCAGGAGGCCCCCACAAAGGAGGAATGGCAGATGAAAGTCATTGAGACAGTGCAGATGGAAGCAATGACAGAAGCCCTAAGGGAAGAAAGAAAGACAAATAGGAGGGAGGAAGGAAACAATAAATGGGACTGGTCCGACCTGATGGATTACTAAGAGAGAGAAAAATATAGAACTCAAGGTGAAAAGCTTGTACCGTGTTTCCCCGATAGTAAGACACCCCCGATTGTAAGACGTATCGGGGGTGTCAGAGGGGTCGGCTTATATAAGCCGTACCCGAAAGTAAGCCGTACCCCCGGCCGCGCCCGCGTCAGGCGGCTCGGTCCCGCCTCCTCCATTCCCGCCGCCGCCCTCCCTGCGGCCTCCTCGTCGGGGACCGGAAGAGAGGCGGCTGAGGAGAGCCCTCAGCCTCCTCTCGTCCGTTCCCCGAAAAGGAGGCTGCAGGGAGAGCGATCGCGCGGTTCCCCTGCAGCCTCCTCTTCGGGGAACGGAAGAGAGGCGGCAGAGGGCTCTCCTCATCCGCCTCTCTTCCGATCCGAGAAGAGGCGGCCGCAGGGAGGGCGATCGCGCGGTTCCCCTGCAGCCTCCTCTTCGGGGAACGGAAGAGAGGCAGCAGAGGGCTCTCCTCATCCGCCTCTCTTCCGTTCCCCGAAAAGGAGGCTGCAGGGAGGGCGATCGCGTGGTTTCCCTGCAGCCTCCTCTTCGGGAACGGAAGAGAGGCAGCAGAGGCTCTCCTCATCCGCCTCTCTTCCGTTCCCGAGAAGAGGAGGCTGCAGGGAGGGCGATCGCGCGGTTTCCCTGCAGCCTCCTCTTCGGGCCCCGAAAGTAAGGCGTAGTGGGACTTTTCGGGGGGGGGGGAAGAAAGTAAGGCGCTGCCTTACTTTCGGGGAAACACGGTAGTTATGCGGTGGAGTGGGGAGAGAATCCAAAGGGGTATAAGGGGGAGACTACGGGGACACGGGAGGAGTCGGAGTTAGATAGAAGGGTTATGTTTGGAATTTTTTCCCCTCTGTCTCATATAATAGAGGACATCAATCAAGTATCATGGGAAAATTAATAGAAAAGAAGGAAAGGCAACCAGCCACAGAAGTCGGAATGAAATGAAGCCCTGTCAAGCCTTCCATTGTCAAACACTCTGTAAAACAGGGGTGCTCATTATGGTGATCGGGAGCACCTAGGTGATCTTCGGCCCTCTTCCAGGTGATCTTTGGGCCTCACCAGCCGGATGGCGCACTCCTGCCATGCGTGCGCATGTGCACTCCCACCACCGCCTTTGCGGGGCTTCTTTTGCCAAAATAAGGCGTTAGTGGGCGGGCCCTGGCGCTCGTCTTGCCACGCACGGTGTGGTGACATGACCGCCCATTGGTTGTTGCTGGGGGAGGGGTGGGAGCAAGGCGAAGGCATGCGCATGGATAGGATGCGAGGCTGTGGGAGGGATGGAAGGAATGTGTGTGTGTGAGAGAGAGAGAGAGCCAAGGAGAGAAGAAAGAAATCCGGAGAACCTTTTCGGATCCTTTTGGCTGGCAGGCAGGTGGGCACTGGAAGAAGAGAGGCTGAACCCAAGGAGAAGGGGGCTGCGGGGATGGAGACTCCACTTGCTGCTGCTGCTTGTGCCCTCGCCGCCTTTCTCCGCCTTGCCCTCCCTCGCCCTCGAAGGATAAAGGCGGCGAGGGCCCACGGGAGAGAGAGAGAGAGGGTGGCTCTTCAGAGCTGGCTAGGAAGAGCCACCCTCTTCCCCCCCCCCCCCCCTGTGGGCATGGACTGCCACCAGTGGGAGGGGTCCTCCTTCCTGCCAGCCGTCCACTTGGCCATCCTTTCTGAGTGACACCCTCGAAAGGAAGGAAGGAAGGGCGCCTCCCCCTGCATCTGTCACTTTGGGGAAGCACGTCTTCCACTCTTCCTTCTCCTGCCCAGGTAAGGAAGCCTCGAGGGACGGGGGGGGGAGCTGCCGTGGGGAGGCTCCAGCCTCACGTGGGTCCTTCTCTCGGTTGAGTTTCCCGGCCCAGGCAGCAGCCAGGCGGCCCCTCTTCCCAGCCCTGCGCCTTCCGAGCCGCCGCCGAAGCCATATCTGACCAGAGCGCTGGTGGGTGTGCCTATAAATACCCTCCTGCTGCATGTGTGGGAGGGGCCTGTTGTGCACGCAAGAAGCAGGACGGGATGGGGACTTCCTGCTTCGCGAAAGCACGCAGCAGGGAGGAGGAAGGCAACGAAGACATTAAGAGAGAGAGCGCATGCAGGCAAGGAGGATCCCCTTCCCGGGTGCGCACGGCGGTGAGTTTGTGGGCAGGCAAGAAAGAAGCCCCGTGCGGACAAAAGGCTGCAGTAGGAGCGTGCGCGCGCACATGCGCGCACACGCTCACATGCACAACAGGTGATCTTTTCAACTTGATTGTTCATATAGTAGCTCGCATGATGAAAAAGTGTGGGCACCCCTGCTGTAAAAGCTTGGGGAGCAATAGCCCTGAGCTTCTTTCACACCCTAAACACCTACTATTCTTTATCTTGTCTATCTATAAAGGACTTTCTGTTTTCTTTTTCCGTCATCCAGAGCGGCTAGCTCTGGGGACACATTTTCAAATTGTTATATGTATAAATTTTAACTTTGGTGCTATATATTTGAAACACTCAATAAAAACTTGGTTTTAAAACTAACTAAATAAATAAATAAACAACCCAGGGGAATTCCTGACATGAAACAATCAGGGCCAGCTAACACCTCCCGACAAAGGATACCCAGGAGGAAGCTGCCAGGCTTTGAATCTGCTAAGCCATCAAATATTAATCAAGGTGGCCAATTGCAACATTCACACCTGCCTCCACAAATATGTAAACTCCACTTGCCTGGGGGGGAAAGGAAGAGGTCTGGGGCTGTCGGGAATGGTGGGAGTTGGAGTCCAAAACACCAAGCTTGCCCATGCCTGCTATTTAGTGTCAGAGCTGCTGCAATCCCACCCACAGGCGCGTCCAATGTGAAGCCCGCCCCCTAGCGGCGCGTAGGGGATGGGCCTCGTTTCCCTAGTGACATGCGCAGAAGCGGCTTTTGTGGCGGAGGCGTCCTTGCTGACCCTAGCCCCGCCCCTTTCTAAATCCCAAATCCGTCGACGCGGTGCACGCTGGGGCTCGTAGTTCCACCTCATCCGGGTATTTCCCCCCCCCCTCCTTTGCCTCCAAGCCAAGAGCGAGACGAGGAAAACTCCGAGAGGGATTGATTGGGAAGGATTTGAAAATCCCCGCGACGGCTTTGGGGCCTTGTTCTCGCGAGATCTCCCGCCTTGCTTTTCTGCCTGCCGGTGAGGGACCGCGAGGGGGGTTGGTTGGCTGGCTGAGGCGGGGAGAGGAAGAGGTTTTGCTGCGCAGGCGAGAGAGGGAGGGAGAGAGAGAAGCGAGCGGAGGACGGGGCAGGCCCGGCGGCGGAGGAGGAGGACGACGAGATGCCGCTCTCCTGACCCGAAGGCCGGCGTCGTGAGGGCAGAGGCGCTGACAGCCAGCCAGCCCGCCTCGGGAGCAGGTAGGTAGTGCTAGGCCTCAGCGGGGCGCGTGTGGGAGTAGGACTACGAGGAGGAGGGCGCGCTGGGCTTCGCCGAAACGGCTAGGCCCCACTGGGTCAGCGCGAGGCCTGCCTCCAAGGGAGGCGCCGCAGAGGTGGTTATGTAAGTGCCTGCTGCTCCTGCGGCCGCGGGGGGCCCCACATGGCTCTGCCGGGCCTGCTTCTCCGCCTCTTCCTTCCTCCCACAGCCTGGGGGAAGCGGGCTACCTTTTGCCCTTTCCCTCCTTGAGGAAAAGCAGGGTCACCAAGGGAAGGAAGGAAGGAAGGGGGCGTCGGGCTCAGAGCGCGGGAAGGGAGCCAGGCAGGCAGGCAGCGTGGGCCCCGCCTCATGGGCCCGGGTTCGCTTTGCAGATGATTCCATGAGGAACTCTTGGAAGCAGAGAACGATTACACAAAGCACACTTCGCAGGCTGTCTTTGGCGCGCTTCGGTGGGAGTTTGTTGCCATTTGGAGGAGCCAGCTTCGAACTGCATTCTATGGTCAGTGTAGACGGGATCCTACTAACTAATTTTTTCCCCCATTATTTATGAGTCGCCCTCCACAAATGTGCTCCGGGCGACTTACACAGCTTGGCATCTACAATACTAAAACATTAAAATGTTAAAATATGGGAAATAGACAGGTTCCAGGTCACTGATTGTCACTTATGCATATGCTCTCCTAAAGAGCCGTGTCTTAAGTGCCGCCAGAAATGAAGGCAGGTCGAAGATGGCTCTTTGGTCTGGCGGCAGAGAGTTCCACAGGACAGGGGCCACAACGGAAAAAAATATCTCTGTCTCGTGGACTCCAAATGAGCCTCTCTCAGACCCGGGACACAGAGAAGGTTCTCGTAGGCTGGCCGTGGTGCTCTCGGATGGATAGATGGTATCAGACGGTCTTTTAGGTATAAGAACATAAGAACATAGGGCTTTGCCCTCCCTTCTGCTCGAGATCCCCGTGTACAACTGGTGGGCCACTGTGTGATACAGAATGCTGGACTAGATAGGCTGAGGTCCAATTCAGCAAGGCTCTTCTTATGTTCTTAACATAAGAAGAGCCATGCTGAATCGGGCCTCAGCCCATCTAGTCCAGCATTCTGTGTCACACAGTGGCCCACTAGTTGTACACGGGGATCTCTAGCAGAAAGGAGGGCAAAACCCTCACCTGCTCCCGACCCCCCACAACCAGTACCCGGAGAAAATCCTGCCTGCCTCCATCAACACAGAGGTGGCACTTGGATGTCCATTTCAGTAACTACTGATTCCCTTGGTATCCATGAATCTGTCTAATCCTGCCTTGAAGCTGTCCAGGCTGACCGCTGTCACAACCTCCTCTGGAAGTGAATTCCATAACCCAATGACCCTCTGGGTGAAGAAATATTTCCCTTTATTAGTCCTAACTTTTCTACCTTGGAGCTTCAGGGAGTGCCCCCTAGTCCTAGTGTTGTGTGACAGAGAGAATAGTTTTTCTTTATTCACCTTTTCTATCCCATGCATGATTTTATACACTTCAATCAAGTCACCTCTTAAACGCCGTCTTTCAAGGCTGAAAAGACCAAGGCGTTGCAACCTGATTTCATAAGGGAGCTGCTCCATCCCTTGGATCATTTTTGTTGCCCTTCTTTGTACCTTTTCCAGGTATGTAGGACCCTGGCCCCGCAAGGCCTTAAGTGTCAGGGCCTTATAAAGGACTCTGTACTCGACCGGCAGCCAGTGTAAATGCTGTAAGGATGGCGTTATGTGACACCTCATAGCTGTTTTTGTGAGGAGCCTGGTGGCAGCATTCTGTACAATCTGGAGCTTGCGAGTTACTGACCGAGGTAGACCCACGTATAAAGCGTTGCAATAGTCCAGCCTTGATGTAACCGTGGCATGAATCACCGTGGCCAGCGCCTCTGTTGGTAGATAGGGCGCCAGTTGCCTCGCTTGACGATTGGGAAGATCCAACCCCATCTATCAAGGCATAAAAACTGGAAGTTTGGTCCCAGACACGTGCAGGGTTACATTCCGAAGGGCTCATCGTCGTCTCCTGTGGAAGGCCACACAGCCATCAAACCCAGAATATCAAAAGCAGAAAACCCCACAATAATCTGCTTTGAACTCGTGTTATCTGAGTCCACACTGCCATTTCAAAGCAGACAATGTGGGATTTTATTCAACAGTGGATGAGATCCCAGGTTTTCTCTTTATCCCAGATTATCCGACAGTGGGGACTCAGGCTCCTTCCTTCCACACAACTGGATAAAATCCCACATTGTCTGCTTTGAATTGGAATATATGGCAGATAAACCAGGGCCTTTCCACACAGTGATATGACCCAGAATATCAAGGTTGAAAATCCCACAATATCTGTCTACACAGTCATATATTCCAGTTCAAAGCAGATAAGTGCCTGCTGCTCCTGTTGAGCCTCTACAGTTTCAGAGTGATAGTGTGGAAAGAGGATTCATGCTTTGAACTCTGTTATCTGAGTCCACACTGCCATATATTCCAATTCAAAGCAGACCACGTGGGATTTTATTTTATTCAGCAGTGTGGAAGGGCCCCCAGGATGAGATCCCAGGTTTTCTCTTTATCCCAGATTATCCGACAGTGGGGACTCCAGCTCCTGCCTTCCACACAGCTGGATAAAATCCCACATCTGTTTTGAACTGGAATGTATGGCAGATAAACCAGGGCCTTTCCACTCAATGATATCACCCAGAATATCAAGGTAGAAAATCCCACAATATCTGTTTTGAACTGGGTTATCTGAGTCTACACTGCCATATATTCCAATGTGGGATTTTTATTCAGCAGTGTGGAAGGGGCCCCAGGGTGAGATCCCAGGTTTTCTGTTTATCCCAGATTATCCGACAGTGGGGACTCAGGCTCCTTCCTTCCACACAGCTGGATAACATCCCACCTTATCTGCTTTGATCTGCAATATATATATATATATATATATATATATATATATATATGGCAGATAAACCAGGGCCTTTCCACACAGTGATATCACCCAGAATATCAAGATAGAAAATCCCACAATATCTGTTTTGAACTGGGTTATCTGAGTCTACACTGCCATATATTCCAGTTCAAAGCAGGTACCGTAAGTGCCTGCTGCTCCTGTTGAGCCTCTGCAGTTTTAGAGTGATATAGTGTGGAAAGAGGATTCATGCTTTGAACTCTGTTCTCTGAGTCCACACTGCCATATATTCCAATTCAAAGCAGACCACGTGGGATTTTATTTTATTCAGCAGTGTGGAAGGGGTCCCAGGATGAGATCCCAGGTTTTCTCTTTATCCCAGATTATCTGACAGTGGGGACTCAGGCTCCTTCCTTCCACACAACTGGATAAAACCCCACATTGTCTGCTTTGAATTGGAATGTATGGCAGATAAACCAGGGCCTTTCCACACAGTGATATGACCCCAGAATATCAAGGTAGAAAATCCCACAAGATCTGTTTTGAACTGGGTTATCTGAGTCTACACAGCCATATATTCCAATTCAAAGCAGACCACGTGGGATTTTATTTTATTCAGCAGTGTGGAATGGGCCCCAGGATAAGATCCCAGGTTTTCTCTTTATCCCAGAGTATCCGACAGTGGGGACTCAGGCTCCTTCCTTCCACACAGCTGGGTAAAATCCCACATTATCTGCTTTGAACTGGAATATATGGCAGATAAACCAGGGCCTTTCCACACAGTGATATGACCCAGAATATCAAAAGCAGAAAACCCCACAATATCTGTTATGAACTGGGTTATCTGAGTCCACACTGCCATATATTCCAATGTGGGATTTTTATTCAGCAGTGTGGAAGGGGCCCCAGGGTGAGATCCCAGGTTTTCTGTTTATCCCAGATTATCCGACAGTGGGGACTCAGGCTCCTTCCTTCCACACAGCTGGATAACATCCCACCTTATCTGCTTTGAACTGCAATATATATATATATATATATATAGATAAACCAGGGCCTTTCCACACAGTGATATGACCCAGAATATCAAGGTAGAAAATCCCACAATATCTGTTTTGAACTGGGTTATCTGAGTCTACACAGTCATATATTCCAGTTCAAAGCAGATAAGTGCCTGCTGCTCTGGTTGAGCCTCTACAGCAGAGGTGCTCACACTTTTTCAGCATGCGAGCTACTTATAAAACAACCAAGTCAAAATGATCTACCTACCCCATTACTCAGAGAGCCATAAAAGCAAAATATTTGGAAATTTATTTCAGTGAGAGCCATATAATATATTTTAAGACTGATTTCAACTAAATGTGAGCATAATAAGCCCCTGAATTTATTCATAATAATAATGATGATGATAATATTCATTCAGCCTCTGCTACTACTACTACTACTAATAATAGTAACAACAACGACAATAGGTTCATAGAGTAGAAGGTGACCTCCAAGGGCCATCCAGTCCAACCTCCTCCTGCCATAACGGAAAAACACAATCAAAGAATTCCTCACAGATGGCCATTCAGCCTCTGATAATAATAATAATAATGGGTTCCTAGAATAGCGGAAGACCTCCAAGGGCCATCCAGTCCAACCTCCTTCTGCACATGGGCGGCGTTGAGACCCCGCGGGGCGGGACTGAGCCTTCCTCCCGCCCTGCTTGCGATCTACCAGGACGTCCTACGCCAGGCATGGGCAAACTTCGGCCTTCCAGGTGTTTTGGACTTCAACTCCTACAATTCCTAACAGCCATTAGGCCCTACACGGTCTACCAGTAGATCGCAATCTACCTAATGAGCACCCCTGCTCTACAGTTTTAGCGTGATGGTGTGGAAAGAGGATTCAAAAGATTTAAAACAACCTGTTTGTATTCCTCTGTGTGGAACATTGTTTTTAAGAAACTCAAGATATAAAACCATTCCCTTTAAAAGTAAAGCCTGACAATGGATGGGGTTTAACTATATTGTGCTAGTAATAAATAAAGACGTGGCTGTGGAACCGGGCGTTTGGCTGATGTGGAGCAGCGGACGGAAAATCTGAGTAGGATAGGGTTGGGTTGGCGTACTGTAGATTGGCTGACAGCATACGAATCTGGAATGGGGATTATGGGGGATTTGATATGTAACTGTTTTTAATCTGCTTTGTTGTATTTTTTGATATGTTGTTCTGTTCTTGTATGCAGCATTGAATTGTTGCCTTCTGTGAGCCACCCTGAGTCCCCCTTCGGGGGTAGAGAAGGGCAAGTTAGAAATGAAATGAATAAATAAATAAAATGTTGTTGTTAAAATATATGGTATAAATAAGGAACCTAGCAAGTTCCAAAGTATACCCCTCACCTCTGAGTGATACCAGTCCCTTCTACACAGCTGAATACAATTCACACTGAACTGGATTATATGGCAGTGTTGACTCAGGACCCTTCCAGACAGGGCCTATATCCAAGGTTTTCTGCTTTAACTTGGATTATATGACAGCTCCTCTACACAGAGATATAACTCAGAATATGAAGGCAGAAAATCCCATATCTGCTTTGAACTGGGTTATCTGAGTCCACACTCAGATAATGTGGGGTTTTCTTTCTTGATATTCTGGGATGTGGAGCTGTGTGGATGGGCCCCTAATTCAAAGCAGATATTATGGGATGTTCTGCCTTCATATTCTGAGTTCTGAGTCCCATGTGATCTTGGAAGCTATGCAGGCTCAGGCCTGATACATACTTGTATAGGATATCCTTAATAATTGCCAGGTGTTGTAGGTCATTGCTTCTTGAACTGTGGGTCTTGATCCCAAATGGGCCCCCCTTGGCAATTTGGTTTCTGAATGCCACCTATTTACACAAATCTGTTAGTAACAACATGCAGAGTTTACAGTTTTCAGGAAATGTTTCAGTTGTTGTACTCCAGAAAAACAAAATCATCCTGTTTAGCAAGCCTTGCTAACTTATTTTCCATAAATGTTTTATTTTTGTACCTATTTTATGTATTATATATCTGTATACCTGGGAATCACATAAAAATTTCTTAGGCTGAAAGGGGTTACGAGTGGGAAAAGTTTAAGAAGCCATGCTGTAGGTTATTTTTCAGAGGAAAGAACTGGCCCGATCACTTCTGAGTGTTCTTTACCTTTTAAAAAAGCTATGAAATTTATGGAGTTTCCACAGGTCAACAAGTAAAAGCATAAACACACAAACATGGAATAATGATACTAATGGGCTGATCTGTCACATACCAGCTATAATGATGTGATAAGAGTCTCGACTTTTTAGATGGGGTTTGATCCAGTTTTGGATGTGGATGGACCCAAAAGGCTTTTTAGGTTGAATCTAGCACACTAGTTAATTTAATAGTAGCAGTTTATTATTATTGCATTTTTTTGTTTATATGAGCCACTTTAGTGTTGTTCAAGAAAGAAAAGCAGTGTACATTTAAATATAATAACGTGGAAGCTAGACTTATGTATATTTATGTATATCTCAGCTTCTACATTTTCATTTGTAGTGGAAAAACGTGTTTGGAAATGAAATTCCGCTACCTACAGTTCATGCACATCTGGATAATGTTTCAGGTGCACATCTGCAACTATGCCCCAAGAAACTGGCTCAAATTTTACTTTATTTTTATGAGATTACTAAAATTTGTCTGACTTTTGGGGGGTCTTCTTGGATCAGTGTCATTTCATACCTCATATGTTTATTATTCTGAGTTTCCCATTGTGTTTAAACTAAGAAGCTCATTAGAATAAGCAAGGGTCTTGAATCAAATGAAAACTTGATTTTGATTCCTTGTTTGAGTCTGTCCAGCTGATCATAACTGTCCAAATCAAGAAAAATTCATAAGTGAGCATGAAATGTTGAGCTCCATGAGGTTGGAAAGGGAGGACAAGAATTAGTCGGAGGAGGGGGCATGTGGGAGCTAGGCTTGTGTATATCAGCTACTATATTTTCATTTGTAGTAAGGGAACATGTGTGGTTTTAGTATGCTGGTTTGGTAGCCTTCCAGGGATCATGAATGTGGAGAGCTTCAAGCATCTGGGGAAAGTGTACAATAGTAAGCAGCATTACAGTCTTAAATGGGATTAACTATACAATCCAATGAGGGTCTACTCAAAAATAAGTCTTACTATGTACATTGGGACTCACTTCCATATAGAAATAAACACAGTTTTAGCATGTTGTTTGTCTTTTAGGGTAGTTATTGAGAAAGAAATGTTGCATTCTTCTTTTTGTGGTTGGGAAAACAAAGCTATAAAGAGCTTTTTGTTTAAAGCATCATTATAGCTACCAACATAGAGAGCTAATGTGGCAGTTTGAGCATTGAACACCAGGGTTCAAACCCCCACTTGGTCATGGATACCCATTAGGTGTTCTTTGGCATGTCACATTCTTCCACCTCAAAAGAAAGCAAAAGCCAACCTCCTCCAAACGGAGCTCACCAAGAAAACCCTTTCATAGGTTCATCTTAGGGTCATTGTAAGTCAGAAATGACTTGAAGGCACACAACAAAGCTACAAACATGCTGTGATTCCCAAGCCATGTTCAGAATTGATCAAAATTTCATAAAATTGACAAGATTTGATGGTGAGCAGAAGAATGTCAGTAGATCCCATATTGGCAACCAGTAACTTACAATCTGACTGTTAAACGTGGATATAAATTTTAGTATCTTAAATTTAGTGAGTTAGACACATGAGTAAGAACTAAATACCAGGATAGAAATACCAGGTAGCATTAGGTAGAGAAGCTTACAGTTATCTTCAGAGTCTAAAAATTGTGCTGTGAATATGATGAATTATTGTATCTGGCATTACTTTGCGAAAGAAGATTCTTGGGAAGAACTCATCCCACACTTTTTATAAGCGCGTTGATGACTAAAAAGGCCGATCTGAGATAGGCAAGTCCGATTGCAGAAAGCACAGCAGAAAGTCTCCTTGGGTGATGTTGTTTCCAAGTTGCGGTTCTTTCTGCATTGTCGTTTCTCTTCAAGACCCGTTCGGTGTGTCTTCTCGAAAGAGGCCGCAGCATTGTGGATAGTGCGTCTCCATGCCTCCCAATGTGAGGCCAGGGTGGACCATTTCTGTGAAGTCATGTCAACTTCTAGTTTGTGTTTTTTTTAAAAGTCATGCATATTCTTTCAGAGTTGTGAAGTATCAGGCATGGTTTTTTTCTTTTTGTTTTTTTTTAAACCAACAACAGTATTTTGAGTCTTAATTTCTTCCTTTCTGTCTTTGGCTATCACTGTTCTAAAGGCTGAAAACTCTTGATATAGAAGTTAGTTTGTGAAAGTTTTAACGGGGGCAAAAAAAAGAAGACAAGTAAGAATACCAGTGTACATATTAGCATTAACTACTCCAATGAAAGCAATCATTATTATTAAATACACTGAAACATAAGCTGTATATGTAAACGGGTTTAGAAAGTTGTGATGTGTGGAATGATCTTTCCATTTCAGTGACCAAACTTGCAGATCTATGCTTCCAGCTGAGTGGGTAGCTTGTGAGCAAGCATATTTGTTCTCTCCTTTTATTTGTTTTTCTTTAAGGCATGCTCAGGAATGCATTCTGGAGGCATTTGTAGACATGGACCCATATCCACAATGGGGTCTGCTAAAGCAGAACCCCATTCTTTCCCAATGTAAACTTTATTGCATTGCTCACCACTGATAGGATGTCGCAAACTAATATTGAAAGTTTGCATTTTTCATCTCTTCATCACCATTTCAATTTGAATGCAGTTATAAATCTTCCAGCTAAACAGACAGTGAGGAGAAAAGGGAGCCTGGCTGAGCATAATTTTTTTTTTTAAGGGGAGCTTTGCCGCTTTATTAATTTACCTATGTATGTAACTGCTAAAGCAGGTATGGGCGAAATTTGACCCTCCGGATGTTTTGTACTTCAGCTCCCACAATTCTTAACAGTCTGTAAGCTGGCTGGGATTTGAAGTCCAAACCACCTGGACCAAAGTTTTCCCATGCCTGTGCTAAAAAATATCAGACAAGTAGTTCAATAAAGACATAAGGTTGTGCATTACTGATTTGTTAGCATATATAAGTGGCGGCCTTCTAATTTTTTACCGTAATCAGAGCTTGCTGAGGGTGGAGGATGATGCCAATGTACTTCCATTCTGATTAGAATTTCTCCAGTCTTGATTTTGTTTTGTTTTGCTGGGTTTTGTTTGTTTTTATTCTTTCTCTTGACATAAGCACTCTAGAGCGAACGGTGGACATGTCGCAGTGCAATACATATTAAAATAAATAAATGCATAAACATGAATTAAAAAATGGAGAAACCTGTCCGACTCACAATAGCAGTTTGAAATAACTCACAGGATACGTCCCAGATTTTACTCAGAACTTTTACTAAAGGACATCATAACATGGTTAAAACCAAGAGTGGCTGGTAACATTGCTCGCTCCCTTTTTATACCCCCCCCCCACACACACACACATTCAAACAAAACAGTTCCCGCCAGGCACAAACCCCGTGCTTTTCTCCCGCCAATTCTTGGAGCGTTTCTTCCCAGGGTCGAGTGTGCAAATATCTTATCTCATGTTTACACTGTCAGGCTCCAGATTCAAGGCCTCAATTCACAGGCCATGAAACTGAGTCATGACAAACCATAAACATAAAATTAAAATACAAGAAATATACAATTAAGTACAATTTACAGTTAAAAACTATACCGCTCCTCAAAATCTCACTCAAAGAATTTCCAGCAGCCTGCCCCTCAATATTCACTAAATACCTGATGGCAGAGGTATGTTTTTATCTGCTTGGGAAAGGCATGCAGGGATGGGCGCTCTATGGAGGGAATTCCAGAGTATGGGTGCAGCAAATGAAAAGGCCCTCTTGTTTCCACCATATGAGCTTGAAAGGTGTTGGGTCAAATAAAGGCCCTCTCCAGAAAATCCATTGTGTTCTCACAGGCTCATACTGATAAATACAGTCCTTCAAATAACCTGGACCCAAGCCATTTAGGATTCTTCTATATATCAAAACCAGAAATTTGAATTGTGCCTGGAAAGGAGTTGGTAGCCAGTTGAGCTGTTGCAACAGGGGGCTTGTAGCTTAATGTTTTACAGCCCAATCCTGTATTTTTGTACTCAGAAGCTGAGTTACTTGAGCCTTGCTGTCATTTAAGTATTTGTACAATTTCAGGCTTGGTAATAGTCAAATGTGCATGCACAGCCTCAGTGTTGTTGATCTGTATATATGACAAGCTTTTAGATCAGTTATTCTCAATCTATGGGTCCCCGGATGTTTTGTCCTTCAACTCCCAGAAATCCTAACAGCTGGTAAACTGGCTGGGATTTCTGGAAGTTGTAGGCCAAAACACTTGGGGACTCACAGGTTGAGAACTACTGTTTTAGATAATCTCTTATCTAATTGAATCAAAATATAGATAGCATGAACAGATGGTTTATGACATTATGAAGAGATATTCTATTTCAAAATGTAGCTTCAGAATGTATATACTTGCAATTTATAATAAAACGTGTTAAAGGAAAATGCTCAGGAAAGTAATAAGGGTTAATTTTGCCATTTTTCATTGATTTGCATGAACAAGCCCAAAAACCCAAATTGATTGCCACTTTGTTTCCTCTTTGAAGTGTGTGGTGCATGTACTGTTGTGAATGAGTGTTGTACTGGAAGATACTGCAATTTAGTAAGTGTGATTTCATTGTTGTGTATCTTTCACATCATTTCTGACTTATGATGGACTCCAAAGTGAACCTACCATGGGGTTTTTTTTGGCAAAATTTGTTCAGAAAAAAGTTTGTCCTTGCCTTCCTTTGAAGCTGAGAAAGTGCCCAAGGCCACTCAGTGGGTCTCCATAACCACACAGGGATTTGAACCCTGGTCTCCCAAGTCTCTTAGTCTGATATTCAAACTACTACACTGTCATGGCTATCATATTACTATAATGATAACAGATCCAAAATAATAATACTATGTTTATTTATAGCCCGCTTTTTCTCTCCACAAGGAGACTCAAAGTAAAATAGTCTGACTGCAATATCATGTTTTTTCATTTTTCTCATTACAAGCAATATTCTTTCAGTATGTTGCAATTTTCCTTGAGTTGGCTTTAGGATATGTTTGTCCATCTACCATCTAGCACATGAACCTTTGGTTGAAAAATGTTTACTTTTTGGAAACCAGTGCAGCACATGGTATCTTTTCTTGGATATTAATATTTCTCCAGTTGGCAACATTTGTTAGTTAAATATGTAGCAAACTGTATATTTGCATGATCTAAATGCTTCCTAAAAAAGGAGCACTACAGACATATTTTGATTTAGGGGGTGGGTTTAGCAGATCTTGCTGGACTGATTTTTGGCATTAACCAAAGTTGATAACAAAGGCCTCCTTAACTTTAGCAGTGGAAAATTGAGGAGTTCGACTCTGTGTCTTCATCTGGTAAAGACATATGTCTTTATACAGTCAGCAGTCATGGTGAACTCAATAGCAGCATTCAGTCTGTTTGATTTGCAACAGAGCACATTGGATTTGTTATGCACCTGTGCGTAAACACTTGCATAACTTGGCATGTTTATGTAATTCACTTGAAGCTGGTTGAGTGAAAAAGCCTGCAGTCTTTAACTAGCTTTGGAATGAATACTGGAACTGCAAATTAGTGTAAAACCCTTAAGCAAACCTGTTGTATTATTGAATGTATCTAAACATATTCCTTCACTCTCTAAAAAAGAAAATATTTCACTATATCAGTGGATTGAATTTGGCTTCATCTTTAGAATGGGATCAGCATCATTTGTGATACAAAGGAACTGTCCTCATGAATTAGATGTATCTCTGGTTCTGCAAGTATTTACTTTCCCTTTAAAGATTGTATATTTTATACGTCCGAGTTATATTCTTATGCTTTGCTGAATTTGCTCAAAGCACAAATGGTTACCCACTAAGCCTAATAAAATCTATCAATAATGTGAGTTATTTTTACACATTTTTAGCATTTAGCAAAATTTTGGGGATACAAAGAATGATTAGATGGAAACTATTATGTGGACTGGAGAAGCCTGCAGAAAATTATGCTTTGATCATGGATAAGTGGGAATTAATTTGGAGAGTGAAAAAAAATGAGAAAAACTGTTGGGACTGGAGAAAAAGGCATTGGATGAAAGAGGGAAGGGCTGGAGAAAGGGATGCAAAAAGGATTTCAATCATGGAGAATGGAAGCACTGAAAAAAGGATATAACTGGTTGTTGCGGAGTACTGTTCTGAGGGAGAAAAATAGAATAAACAAATCCAGTGTTTAAGATCAATGGGATATTGCAAGTACTTCAAGATTGTAGGTTTGGGGGTAATTATGCCCCTCAGGTGCAAAAAATGAAATTTGGAAGAGAAACTTGTGTGGGATACTTGGCAGGATGCCAGTTAAGTTTTATATAATTTTGGAATAACAGATACAATTTTGGCGCTTTGATGTATTTATTATTCACTAAAAAGAAAGTTGAACTGTGGGTGGATTTACGATGAGGTTAAACATAAAGAGAGGATCTTAAAACTATGTTAATTATGTGAAGTTAGTGAGAAGCTATGCTTAGGTAGAAAACATCAATAAGAGATTTAAGAACTTAAATTTCTAGGTAGTAAAATACATAGGTTGTAATCTTGAACTTTGATGAAAAGAACACAGCAATGTAATATAAGAAGAGTTATAAGACAAAGTAGCTATAAAGTGAGTTGCATTAAAACAAATCAGCTGTATTGTTCACATACTGTATTTTCCACCCTGATTTACAACTCTGCATGCTTCCCAGCAGGGTGGTAAATCATAAATTGTATACACATGCTCTTTAGCTACCTCTAGTGTGGTATATTTTGTTTACCTGGCTGATCATACCTTCTAAATTGGGTGATAGTAGTTGGGTCAATCGATTGATGTTTGAAGATTTTGTTATCCACAGAGGTAAAGGAATAAAAACTCCATATATCTGGAGGGTCCAATGTATGTGGTTTCATTTTGTGAAGGGAGAAGCAGAGTGGCGGTAATGCATTCTTATTTGAAGATCCAAAGTTGGCATTGATGTGCTATTAATGTTTTAGGATAAAGCTTTCTGCCTTTGAGCAGCAAAATGAAGTAGTTGCCCTATAGCTAATCTCCTAAGAGTTTGGGACTGGCTTTCTTTTTGTAGCTCATTGTGGTTATGTTGTCTTTAGAATTAAATGAGTAAAGTTGGAGCAGGTAAACACCAATAAAAGTGTTTGTTGAGCTCCTAGTGATTACTAAGGTTTCAATCCTATGGACACATAACTTCCAATTATAAAAGAAGAAAATTCCACTTCTGGTTTAGCTATAAATATTTTTAACACTTGTTTTTGAATTGTGGAACTTTCCTGTGCAAGGTCATTTGGATCACAGATCAGTCCCTTCCTGTAGTAATGTGAAGTTTATTTTGACATTTGTGAAGCTTTATTTTATGTTAAGGTCCACAAAAAGAAAAATGAATTTAGCACTCTTTTTGCTATTCGCTGTAGTACTAGTAGTGTTATAGATGAGCTGGTCCTCATTTGGCCAAAACTGCAGGAAGTGGCCTTACTACAATTGACATCGCTCTTAACTGACATCATAAGACAGAGTCTTGATGGCTATCTGTTGAAAATGCTTTGATTGTGCTTAGACTGGGTGGCCCTTGTGGTCTTTTCCCCCTTGATGTTTTTAATACTTCTTTGATTTCTTTGTAGGTCTGTGACTCTTAACGTCATTTGTAATTATTTACAAATGCAGAAGTCAATGGAGTTTGGAAAGCTTGCATGATATGTACTGCATTTTTTGGAGTGGGTTCTATAAACACCACTGTTTTGTATATTTTGTTTTATTTTGCTGCATGACCAACATGGCTACTCATGGATATGTTTTTAAGCTTTGGTAGTGTTGGGTTTGGAGTGTAGTCAAAAGTTGGTGGGGATATACTAATACTAAGTTATTAGAAGTTAACTTTTAACCATAGAGCAAGGCTTATAAATCTGTGGGAAAAACATATGTGACATCTCAGAATCTGAGGTGGAGCTACATTGCAGTGTTCCCTCACTTATTGCTGGGGTTACATTCCAGGACCTCCTGCAATAAGTGAAAAAAAAGTGATGTAGGGATGCTCTATTTTAATATTTATACCTTATTTTAGTAGCTATACACTATTTTAAGTATAACTTAAAGTGAAGGAAAGGAAGGAAAGGCCCTTCAAGGCTGGAGGGAGGATTAAGGAGGGAAAGCACCATGGAGAGCGGTGGCTTCAAAAAACCCACAAAACAGTGAAGATACCATGATATATATTTTAAATTAATATTTTTTTAAATCCGCAAAACAGCGAGTCCGCAATAAGCGAACTGCGAAGTAGCAAGGGAACACTGTATATGTGAGAGCCCTGTGTAACTCCCTTTCAAGATGGCGACGACTGTAGAGCTCCCTCAGGGTGAGCTCCGGCTCAGTCTGCCAGGATTCCTGAATACAACCCTTCAATCTCACTCCTCCTGCCTTGGCGAGGTCGCGGAGGACCCCAAGCAACATGGAGTGGTTATTGGTGACCCACAGACCCCAAACAACCAGATCTGGCTGGGGAAAGCGGTAACGTTACCCTGGAGGACGCGGAGGCCTACTGAAATAACAACCCCACCGGTTGGCAACATCGGAGGGAAGGGACAACCAGAACGACAAGGCCGTTGGTACGTTCGACGGGTGTCGGCCTCTTCCGCACACTTCCTAAGGAAGTTCT
Organism: Anolis apletophallus; assembly: GCA_030556195.1. NCBI lineage: Eukaryota > Metazoa > Chordata > Lepidosauria > Squamata > Anolidae > Anolis > Anolis apletophallus. The sequence goes on along the minus strand of JARBWK010000003.1, from coordinate 169,911,263 downwards.
GCAGGAAATGTCCCCCGGGATCGATCCTACAGCCCCCCCTAAATGGGAACTGTGCAACCGACTCGGAGTCCCAGCCAACCAAAACCCTTGAGACCTCGGAGAATCGGGGATGCAGCCCTCCCTCGGGACGGCATGAAGCGCAAGACTTCCACGACCTGCAAGACCCTTCCTCTGACCAGCCCGATCCCCAGGCGATCGCAGAGCTGGTCGAGGAATACACCAAACTTATGGACTTGTTCGTTAAGTTCGGCGACAAGTATGGCAGCCTCCTGGGAAGATTGGGCATGCCCACCCCGCGAGTTCCAGCACTTGACAGCATCGTCAATAACATGGATCGCCCCCAGCAAGAGACCCTAACTGGCCCAGACCTTGACTGGGACCGGTCGTGGGACTTCCCAACAGGGGCACCTGAGACGGAGTCGAGGAAGGGTGGCTGTAGGGTAGACGACAACCAGACCGTCACCAGGGACGACTTAGAGACGATCCTCGGGGGAGGTGTGACCCCAAGGTTGGAGGATCTGGACGAGCCCCAAGCCCCCTGTCCACCCACACGGAACGAGCCTGCCACGAACCTTGAAGCCCTGCCACCGTTGGGGGTCCCACCGCTGGAGGAGCTGAACATCTCGGCCATCCTTGCCGATGCCCCAAACCCCGCCCCGCCGACATTGCATCGTGGGTGGCTGGGGGAGCCAGGTCGAGCTGGAGCTGCTCAACATGGCGCCCGACCTTGAAGACGCCCAGCCAGACCAGGTTCACCAGGCTGGGGAAGAAGGGAGCCCCGGATGCAGTCCACAGTGGAAGTTCCCGCCCTTGGAGGACCCCAAAACCGGAAGCGACCCACAGTGGAAGCTCCCACCCTTGGAGGACCCAGAAACCGGAAGTGGCCCACAGCGGAAGCTGCAAAATCCCCGGAGGAAGCGGAAACGTCGGCGGAAGCCCAGGCATGGGCCCAGCCCCTCCGACATACAGAACAAACACCGGACAAGTCTGGCCCCCCACCGAGGACATCGACCCGGTAATGTGGCCAGGCAGTGGATGCCCCGCCCCAAGGGAAGGAGGTCCAGACCGGTTGAGGCCAGGACTTATAGGGCCTCTTGGACCAGAACTTTCTGGAACTCATACTACGGGCAACCAGAGCCCCGACGGACGCGCTCTGGCCCTAGTAAGGACAGCAAAGACACTGCTGCGGCAAACCAGGGCAACCCCCCCGGACTGCCACAGGGCAGAAGGCCGGCCGCAGAATCTGCTGGTGGTAAGCCACCGGTGATTCTGATTAGGCCGCCTAGTCTTCCGCCTTTTGACGGTTAGACAATGCCCTGTCAGGACTGTGTTGTTTGTCACTGTCTGTCATTGTTGTATTGTTTATATTGTTTATATGTTACCCTGTAAGTCGCCCGGAGCACTTTCCGTGGAGGGCGACTCACAAATAAATTTATGGTTTATGGTTTATGGTTTGTTCCTATATAGGTTCTTTTTGTCTGCTAATTCTTTCTCTTTCTCCAGATTTTTCTGGAAAATTGCAGATATGTTACAAATGTGTATTGCTGAAGAAGGATATTATTCAGAATACGCAAACATGACTATGGAATTTGGATTTTGCTAACACACAGTATGCCTGCCTTAGAACATGGGTATTGTAATAGTTGGAATAATCTGTTGATACTGACAGTTTGCTGAATAAACTTTCAATTGTTTGCCTACAGTGAAGGATGCGAGACCTCAGAGCTCATGTAACCAGCAGTCTGCTGCAGTTTCCAGAAGTGACTGTACAGGCACTTGGAGAAGATGAGCTAGCAATAGACTCTGTGCTTCATGGAAAATTCACTGGAGGTAAACTTCTTGGCAATTGTTTTTTTGTGTCTATTATGAGTGTTTTAATGTCTGAATGCATGTTCAAATATCACAGAAAGCAAGGATATTAACTGAGAAGAGCAGATTACGTAATGAAATTCTTGTGGGGAGTGATTGTCTTGAATCCACAGTGCAGTGAGTTCATGTATGAGGTCCCATATTACACCGATCCTGAAACAGCTGCATTGGTTACCAATAGAACAGTGGATCTCTTACAACAGGGCTGTCCAACTTCTACCAGCCCAAGGGCCGGAATTCCGGCCTCTGATGACCTGTGGGGCCAAAGGGTCTGCCTCCATCCCCTCCCCCGGCTCCGCCCCAAAGGAGGAGGCAGCTGCGCAGCTTTGCGCAGCTGCCTCCTCCTTTGGGGCTTCTCCTTGTGTGCATGGGCGCTCGCCGCTCGATGTGGCGATCTCCACCCGCCAGTGTCCTGCCGCCGTCACAGACTCCGTGACGGCAGCAGGACACTGGCAGGCAGAGATCGCCGCGTTGAGCGGCGAGCGCCCATGCGCACACAAGGAGAAGCCCCAAAAGGAGGAGGCAGCTGCGCAGGCCTGCGCAGCTGCCTCCTCCGTTTGGGGCGGAGCCGGAGTCGCTGGCTGTTGCAGCAGCCAGTGACATGGCGGAGGACACCTCGCCGCTCCCGCCATGCCGCACATGCCCGCAAGCGCCCCCCCGAACGCCCCCCCCCTGAATTTTTTCTGAAAAAAATTTTTTTGGAAAAAAATTTTTTTCTTCCAGGAGGGTAGGCGGGGGCCGTGTCCAAGGGTTGCCGGGCCGTGTACGGTCCGCGGGCCGCCTGTTGGGCAGGCCTGTCTTGCAAGATTCTGATCCTGGCATTTAGAGCTCAAAATGGCCAAGGACCTTCATATCTTGGGGACCGCATCATTCCGTTTTTCCATCATTGGTTATCTCGTTCCGCCCAGGAAAATCTTCTATACACACTGGCCCCTAGGGAGGTACGCCTGGAAGTTACAAGGCATAGAGCCTTTTCGACCTATGCTCCAACTCTATGGGACGCTTTGCCGCTGTATGTTAGAGTAATGTCAGAGTTGCTACCTTTTGCAAAAGCGCTTAAGACCTGGCTTTCTGGGTGTGCGTTTAAGTAATCAGACAAATTATCAAATAGTTACTGCTGTTTTAACGTTCTATGTTTTAATGTTTTATATTGTGAAATGCTATTTTAAACTGTAAGTTGCTCGGAGCACCTGGTGGTGAGCGACTAATCAAGAAATAAAGTGAAGTAAATTTTGGAGATGCCACCTGTAGATCCAAGTGTAGGTCAGAGCTTTTAAATACAGTAGGTATGTCTACATAGAAAATGAAACTCTTGAAGGGCTCATCATTCTAAGTTCTAGGAGCAATTATATCTCCTAATTTAAATAAGATCACATTCCTCCTGAAAGAAATATATAGTTTGAGGTTTCACAAGTGGCACCTGTAATTTGAGCATATTCTTACCAGCTCTGGCAAGTGAATTTGCTGTGCTGTAACGAAGTCAGTTTCAATCTTTTTGTTGATCAATGGAAATTTAGTTAATTCAGAGTGCAATTGTCCACATATTGAGGTGACAAAAAGAGAACAAATTGCTCTAGTGTTTGTACCACCATTCTGCATTGGTTTTACTTCCAGTCCAATTTAATATACCAGTTCTTAATTAGCCTACCTTACAAGGTTGGTGTACAGGCAGTAACAGACCTAGGTTGGTAAAGCTAAGGAAAGCAGGTAGGAGGAGAGATCAGGCAGCTTCATAGCTGGAAGTGCAGTCTGATTGGTTGATGAAATTGGAGGGAGTTGCTTAGCAGCCGGAGTTGGGCGGAGCCAGAGGGGAAGAGAGAGCTAATTCAGCCATAGTTTTCTCAATTTGGAGTTTGAAGAGTTACTTAGGAGATTTGAAGGAGAAGGAAGGAAGAGTTTGGGCACTGTTATTAGAAAGGTACCTCTTTGAGGAAAGTAATTAAAGCTTTCAGGGAGACGGAGAAGAAGTATTAGTGAGCCTCTACAGTTTTAGAGTGATGGTGTGAAAAGGGGATTCAAAGATTTAAAACAACCTGTTTTGTGTTCCTCTATGTGGAACATTGTTTTTAAGAAACTCAAGATATAAAACCATTCTCTTTAAAAGTAAAGCATGACAATTTGTTGAAACCATTACGCATCTTTACTGTTTAAGAACAAAATAAATCTCATATTCTTGTTTAATTCCACCTGAAGAGTTTGTGTGTCTTCTTGAACTATCTAGCAAGGAGGTGGCCTATGAATCAATAAATGGTGGCAGCAAAGGAAAATATAATATACAGTGGTAGCTTCCCACTGTCCTGTCTTTTGTGCGGATGTATACTTGTCTCCTCTTGGCCTGCGCTTGGCCTCTCATCTTTATTGCAGAATCAAACATCTTGTGAGCCCACATGTGGCCCATATTGAAAAGGACTGCATGGGATATCCCCACCCAATTAAAAAATTGGGCTAATGTTTTTCCAGATAAAAATTGACTATATGGAACCTTGTTGTGCCAATAAACACCTGTTTTGGGAGGGGCACCCATAACAACCCTGCCCCATCTCAAAACCTCCAAAAGTGGCCACTATTACTGTGTATACCAGTGGTTCCCAAACTTTTTTGGCCGACCGCCCTCTTTCCAGAAAAAAATTACTCACCGCCCCCCTAGAAATTAATTTAAAATTTTTAATAGCAATTAAACAGAAAGATATATGTATTAATATTTCTACCTTTTTTGTAAAATATAATAAAGAAAGTTGTAAATTAGAAACATTGAAGTTTGAAATTATGAAACTATTTATTGAACTTAGAATAGAAAGGTAATACAGAAAAAAGTTAAAACATTTGAAATAATCTTAATGAGAAGGATGAACCTGACATGCTGCTACCAATCTAGTAATCCTTGGCTCTATTTTTGTCAGCAGTAATCTCAAATCATCGCAATTGACTATTTTGCAATCGTTTTCTTTTTGTGTTAATAAATTGGTTACCTCACTGAATTCACGTTACACTAAATATGTTGAAGGACATTATAATTATTGTTATAAGACTCAACCAGTTGGAAGGGAACCCCAAAGGTATTATTATTATCCCTTGCTTGGCGAGAGGAGGAGGAGGGAGCAGGAGGAGGGAAGAAGAAAGAGAGACACACACAGAGATGGATGGTAGCCTGTCACCTGGCTCACGCCACCGCCACCACCGCCCCCTTACAGGGGTTCAGTGCCCCCCAAATTCTCCTGGGCCTTCCAGCGCCCCCATAGATCACCCCACCACCCACCAGGGGTGGTACCGCCCACTTTGGGAACCACTGGTGTATACTTATGTATAGGTCTAGACCTTTTAGTAAAAAAAAATCAATCTCCCCCAAACCTGGGTTAACTTATTGGTTTTAATGTATTTAAGATTGTTTATTTGGCATCAAGCTGTTGCCTTTTGTTAGCCGCCCTGAGTCCCCCTTCGGGGGTAGAGAAGGGCGGGTTATAAATGATTGAAATAAATAAACCATGTCCTTCTCTGAGTAGTGTGACAAAAGGTGAGAGATTAATCTGTAGCAGGAGAACTTAAAAGAAGCAGTCTCTCTACTGTGGTACTGTGATTAGCTTTTTTCAACAGTAGGACGGAAAAATAGAGGTACTGGTGGCCAGGGGCAGCTGGCTTCCTGAGGTAGTCAACAGTTTTTCCTCTCTGCATAATTACCCTCAACTTATCCGAGAGACACATCAAAATTCATAGTTTGGTCACAAAACCAGCCCTCAACATACAGAATCATAGAGTTGGAAGAGACCACAAGGATCATCCAATCCCCTGCTATGCAGGAACATAAAATTAAAGCATCCCTGACAACTGGCCATACAGCATCTGCTTAAAAACCTCCAGAGAAGGAGTTTCCACTATGCTCTGAGGAATTATGTTTCTACTGCCAGACAGCTCTTAATCTTCCTAATGTTTGAGTATATCCTTTTCCCCTGTAATTTGAATCCATTGCTCCCTGTCTTAGTCTCTAGAGCAATAGAAAACAACCTTGCTCCTTTCTCAGTGTTACATCTTTTCAAATATTTAAACATGGATGTCATGTCCCCCCTCAGCCTTTTTCATGCTCAACATATCCAGCTTGGCCTTTAGGCATTTGATCATTTTGGTTGCCCATATCTGGACACGTTCTAGCTTGCCAATTTCCTTCTTGAACTGTGGTTCTTAGAACCGGACAGAGTATTCCAGGTGCGGTCTCACCAAGGTAGGATAGTCTGGGACTATGACCTCCCTTGATCTAAACACTATACTACTGATACAGCCTAGAATCTCATTAGCTTTTTTTTTGGCTGCCACATCACACTGTTGACTCATGTTCCTTTTCACATATATATGAGAGCACTGTATACATGAGTCTATTCTGTATATTTGCCCAAAACATTGCAGGGGTATCAGTGAAGCACAACAGCATTACTAACATTTGCTAACTTTTCATTAATATATACTGTGATCTAAATCTACATCAGCTGAAAACAAATTGTTTGTGCTTATACAGCTGGCACAGTTCTACAGGTGCACATTTTTCTGATGAAAGCTTCACTATCCATCACTATTTGATAGTTGATGGATTTGGTAATTAATATCAGAATATTAATATTAATTACCAAATCCATCAACTATCAAATAGTGATGGATAGTGAAGCTTTCATCAGAAAAATGTGCACCTGTAGAACTGTGCCAGCTGTATAAGCTATCTTGCATTCTTCAGGAAATGCTTTTTTAACCTTGGAATAGACAAATAGCAGTTAGACAAACAATAGGAAGGATGGGTGTTAAACTAGAATTTTCCATATAAGATGCACCGACAATATGACATATGTCAAGAATGGCTCTCCTATGTTGCACTGGTGATATTAAACAGATGTATCATGTTTCCTTGCACCAATATATCCCTGCCTCTGCATTTTTCACCACCAGGCAATAGACTTTTGTTTTTCAGCCTTCGTTGTCATTAAGCCTTTTCCTTACTTTAGCTCCATTCATAGAATCATAGAGTTGGAAGAGACCTCATGGGCCATCCAGTCCAACCCCCTGCCAAGAAGCAGGAACATTGCATTCAAACCACCCCTGACAGATGGCCATCCAGCCTCTGCTTAAAAGCCTTCAAAGAAGGAGTCTCCACCACACTCCAGGGTAGAGAGTTCCGCTGCTGAACGGCTCTCACAGTCAGGAAGTTCTTCCTAATGTTCAGATGGAATCTCCTTTCTTGTAGTTTGAAGCTATTGTTCTGCATCCTAGTCTCCAGGGCAGCAGAAAACAAGCTTGCTCCCACTTACTTATGACTTCCTCTTGTTTTAGTGGCCATCATGTCTCCTCTCAGCCTCTCAGCCTTCTCTTCTACAGGTTAAATATGCCCAGCTCTTTAAGCCACTCCTCATAGGGCTTGCCAATATCTCCCTTCATTTCAGCTTGTCAATATCTCCCTTCAATTGTGGTGCCCAGAATTAGACACAGTATTCCAGGTGTGGTCTAATCAAGGCAGAATAGAGGGATAGCATGACTTCCCTGGATCTAGACACTATATTCCTATTGATGCAGCCCAAAATCCCATTGGTTTTTTTTGCTGCCACATCACATTGTTGGCTCATGTTTAACTTGTTGTCTATGAGGATCCTAAGATCTTTTTCACATGTACTGCTCTCACGTCCCCCATTCTGTATCTTTGCATTTCATTTTTTCTGCCTAAGTGGGGTATCTTGTATTTGTCACTGTTGAACTTACTGTAAGCCGCTCTGAGTCCCCCCTCGGGGGTTGAGAAGAGCGGGGTAAAATCCTGAAATAAATAAACTTCATTTTGTTAGTTTTGGCCCATCTCTCTAGTCTGTTAAGATCATTTTAAATTCTGCTCCTGTCTTCTGGAGTATTGGCTATCCCTCCCAGTTTGGTGTCATCTGCAAACTTTATGATCATGCCTTCTAACCTTTCGTCTAAGACTCTTAAGTCATTAATAAAGATGTTGAACAAGAGTGGGCCCAGGACGGAACCCTGTGGGACTCAACTCATCACTTCTTTCAAGGTACAGGTCATCACCTATAAAGCCCTTAACCGTTTGGGACCCGCCTACCTTCGTGACCGTATCTTTCTCCATGAACCTGCCTGATCTCTCCGGTTCTTGGGGGAGGCTCCCCTTTCACCCCTACCATTATCTCAGTCTCGCCTTGTGGGAACAAGGGAGAGGGCCTTTTTCTCGGTGGCTTTCTGTTTATGGAATACATTGCCCAGTGAGATTAGGTGTGCCCCCACCTTAGAAAGTTTTAAGAAGAATATCAAAACCTGGCTTTTCCGTTGTGCTTTTGGATATTAACGATATCTTATATTGCCATTAACCCTCAATAATTATGTTATATGCACACCCCCCCCCCCCCCGGTATGAAGGTCCCCTTTTTCAACTCCATCTTGGAAGAGTTCCTCCCTTATAAATAATCCGCTCCACAGCTATCTCACCCCGTTTTTATCTTTAATCTGTGCATGTGGCCCACTCATGGTTCTGTTTTACAAATGACTTTAATGTAATTTTATTGGTTGTTTTATTCTTATAGTTTGTTTTTCTAATTGATTTTGTTGTTTCTGTTTTGGTTTTATTTATTGTATTGCGTTGTTGGGCTTGGCCTCATGTAAGCCGCCTTGAGTCCCCATTGGGGAGATGGTGGCGGGGTACAAAGAAAGTTCATTATTATTCTTTCCAGGATGAAGAGGGAGCATTGGTGAGCACCCTCTGGGTTCATTTGCTTAACCTATTACAGATCCACCTAACTGTAGTTTTGCCTAGCCCACATTTGACTAGTTTGTTTGCCAGGAGGTCATGGGGGACCTTGCCAAAGATCTTACTGAAATCCAGATATGCTACATCCACGGCATTCCCCGCATCTACCCAGCTTGTAACTCTATCAAAAAAGAGATCAGATTAGTCTGGCATGACTTGCTTTTGCTAAATCCGTGTTGACTATTAGCGATGACTACATTTGTTTCTAAGTGTTTGCATATCACTTCCTTAACATTCTTTTCCAGAATCTTGCCTGGTATTGACGTAAGACTGACCGGTCAGTAATTGTTTGGGTCGTCCTTTTTTCCCTTCTTGAAGATTGGGACCACATTTGCCCTCCTCCAATCTTCTGGGACTTCTCCCATTCTGCAAGAATTGTCAAAGATGATTACCAATGGTTCCAAGATGACTTCCGCTAGTTCCTTCAATACTCTTGGGTGTAGTTGATCTGGCCCTGGGGACTTGAACTCTTTTAGAGTGGCCAGGTATTCCTGGACAACTTGTTTCCCAATTTGGGGTTGGATGTCCTCTAATCCCTCATCCACTCCATCTTGCTGAGGTTGAATATGGCTTTGTTTTTGTGAGAAGACTGAGGCAAAGAAGGCATTAAGTAGTTCTGCCTTTTCTGTATACCCTGACAGCATTGCCCCATCTTTTCCTCGAAGAGGTCCTATCGCCTTCTTGTTCTTCCTTTTTCTACTGATGTAAGAAAAGAAGCCCTTTTTATTGTTTTTAATGTCCCTGGCAAGCCTAAGTTTGTTTTGTGCTTTAACCTTGCGGATCTTTTCCCTACAGGAGTTGAGTATTTGTTTGAATCTTCTTTGGTGATTTCTCCCTTTTTCCAGTTCTTGTTCATGTCTCTTGAGTCTTAGCACAGTTAGAAGTTCTTTGGACATCCATTCTGGTTTCTTTGCACTTGTCCTATTTTTTCTCTTTGTTGGCACTGTTTGCAATTGCGCCTTGAGTATTTCACTCTTGAAAAACTCCCATCCATCTATAAATCCTTTGTTTTTTAGTATCTGTGTCCATGGATTGCTACTCAGTATTTCCTTCATTTTTTGGAAGTCAGCTCTCTTAAAGTCCAAAATACGGGTTTGACTTGTCTTAGTTTCGGCCTTCCTTTGTACCTCAAACTGCAGGAGCACATGGTCACTTGCCCCCAAGGATCTGACCACTTCAACTGTATCGATCAGGTCCTCCACGTTTTTTAGGATGAGATCGAGAGTAGCCAATCCCCTTATTGCCATTTCTACATTGTACTTTTGGATTTTGTCCTGTAACTATGAAAAAGTCTAGTTAAGCGGCCACTGGGAAGCTTCATGCTGGTTGATGTTCCTTGCATTTGGTTGAATGTTGACAATAGCAGTCGATATCATTTTCATGTGGAGAGCCTCAGCAATTTGTAAGTGTTCTCACAAGGGATAGTAATGAACAAACAGGCCTAACAATTTCTCTGTAACAATTTTTTGTGATTATACAGGAATCCATCAACTCTTGAAAGACAAATTGGTAGTGTTGGTAGTAACAGGCATATAAAGTCAATATGATATTCAGGCAGTTCCCAAGTTACAAACAAGATAGGTTTGATCTTAAGTTGAATTTATAAGTCAGAACAGGTGCATTTTATTTATTTATTTATTTATAATAAAATATGTTTTACCCTGCTTTTTCTCCTTTTTAGTATAATTCCATCCTGCTTTTTATAGCATAGAGAAGGGCTAACACCCCTGTGATGTCTGCTTTGCTGTCTGTTCCCCTGTTCAGAAGATTTCACTACACTTTCTGCCCCTGTGATGATTGGATTTTGGAAAATTTGTCTTGTTGTGGAAACAAGGATTAATTATACCTTTTCCCCATTATAACTGTTTCAGGAGTGAATTTCCCTTCATAGGGATAGATTTATTTAACTTCCGGTTGTCTCATCCATGTTTGTAACTCGGGGTGGCTTGTACATTTTTGTGTATGTTTATTGATTGCACGAATATTGCTCTGGGGTGTACTCTTGTGGCATGTACTTCTTTTGTTTCAGGACGAAGTGGACTAGCTTGCCTAGCATGTGGCCCTCAACTTGAGATAGTAAACGCAGTCACTGGAGAACGGCTGTCTGCATATCGTTTTAGTGGGCCAAATGAGCAGCCACCTATCATTCTTACAGTTAAGGAGTTTTCCTGGCAGAAAAGAATTGGGCTGCTTGTTGGCTTGGAAGAAACAGAAGGGAGTGTGTTGTGTTTGTATGATCTTGGAATATCAAGAGTGATTAAAGCAGTAGTTCTTCCTGGAAGGGTACGTATATGACTTTTAAACTGAAAAAATATTTTTCTCTGTGTATACTTCAGAAACTTTTCTTGATTCCTATTCTCTTGTTCTTCGCAATAAGTTAAATTCTCTGCTTCATATCAGCAGTTACCTTTATATCAAAAATGCAGATCTTATTGTAGCAGGACCTGGGAATCAGAAAACTTTCTGGATTCTGTTGGAATTGCAGGTCTCAGCAGCTTTTAGTACCATAGACAATCCTGAAGAATGCTGGGAGTTGCAATCCAATATCTTTTGTATTCAGAAATTTTGAATATGTATTTCCGGATACATCAGTATCTGGAAAGTTGGCTGAGGTAACAAAACAAAATTGAGTCCAGACATCTTGTATATAGGAAGAAGTGATATTCAAATGATGACTTACGTTCTATCAAATAAGGACGGAAAACAGCACAGTGGCTTGGTTAGAAGTGCATCACATATTGTTAGCTTCAATATGTGAAGCTAACCTAAGACAGATTTATTTGTCCTCTGAAACATACAATTATTAATACAAACATACAATTATTATTCTTCCTATACCCAAAAGACAGTTCAGACAAAAACCAAGAATGGATAAATCACTTCATATAACTACTTCCTGGTGACTAACTGAGCAATAACGCTTCATGGAAAAATATAGTTCAGTTTTTCTGATTAATTGAAGTTGCATCTTCTGTTTGGCATAGGGGACAGAACAATTCATTTATTTCCAGTTACTAGACTAAGTTACATCTTTCTACAGAATGACAACAAATTAATGAAACAAATCTCGGTTATGGATACTAGAATTGGATTGGAAATGCAAGAAAATAACAAAATACTACTGTGTTCATCTTACATGTTTTCTGAATGCATAAGCAACTTTCATTTTCCCTTTAGGTTACTGCCATAGAACCCATAATTAACCATGGGGGAGCCAGCCTGACAACGCAACACTTGCACCAAAGTCTCAGGTGGCTGTTTGGTGTGGCTGCTGTGGTTACAGATGTTGGACATGTTTTTCTGATAGATCTTTGTCTAGATGACTTGTCATGTAGCCAAAATGAAATAGAAGCATCTGGTAAATATGTTCATTTTTTCTGTAGTGTTGATTGCAACCTGAAAACAAATGTTACATTTTCGAGATCACATGTGTGCCATTTTCCTATTTTTAGGGAGCATAACTTCATTTCCAATAGGCTGGTTGGCTTTGGTTCAGCAATCTAGAAAACACATTTCTTATCCTATTTACCATATTTACTCGAATCTAATACATACCTTTTTGGACTAAATTATGTTGCCAAAACTACAGTGTGCATTAGATTTGATGGTGCTCAAGGTTGGCTGCCTTTCTCACTTGATTTCTTGGGCTTTTCAATACCCTTTTCCGCCAATGGGATGGGAGTCAAGGGAACGGGAGGTGGGGTGAGAATTGGAAAGGAGTGGAGGAGGACTGGGGAGACTACGTTATCCAGCAGGCTCTAGGGTGATTTCCATGTGTAGATGCCCCTTGTGCAACCATTAAGAAAGGCAAACTAGCTTGTGCTGATTGGCCAAAGCGTTGCTGGCTGAGGGTGAAAAGAGGGAGAAAGGAAACACGTGAGTCGTTGCCACTGCCTAAAGGAGCAGGCAAGTTTGCTAGCAAGTTCTTTTTTGTTTCTGCCTTTTCAAATTTGAAGTGCACATTAGACTTGATGGCACATTAGACTCACATATATACAAGTTATTTACTTTATACCCCACCTTTCTCCCTGAGGGGAGTAAAGGTGGCTAACAGTGAATTTAAAGCAAAGTGAATACAATAATTAAATAGTACTGTGTGTGTTAAGTTAAAAATACAGTTAAAAGTAACATGCATTTTAAAACACTCAGTGTCCCAAAAATTCCACCCACCCCCCCCCCCCCCACGTGCCCATTATCCTTTGCCAAATTTCTGCCTGCAGAAAAACATCTTGACCTGCTTGCAGAAGGCCAGCAGAGATGGGACCATCCTGGTCTCCCTTGGGATCATATTCATAATGGTTTCTGTGGGATGATTGGTTGGAGGAATTACATAAAGATTCCGGAGTGTTATTATACTAAAATTATGTTCAAATTACTGCCCACAATCTAGTGCAGCCTTTTTTTGTAATACATCCATTCCCAAAATCTCTAGTGATATTGTGTACCATGAAATTGTGTACCATAAAATTCCTTGCATAATAGTTGCACCACGGAGGCACCCGCATAGGCTGAAAAATAACACATTGTTTTGTATTTAAGAAATTGCATAAAACTTGTAATTCAAGTCAAATGCGGAGACTCCAGTAATAAGTGCCAGTTAAATTACTCGACAAAAAGGAGAGTAAATGAAAAATAAGTAATTTTTGCAGATTTCCAATCTGAATGATCTTTCTATGAGGACTTTACTCTTTGATGTAAAGATCTTCCTTAAAAATAGGCTAAAATTTATCAGTTCATATTTAAGTTGTGTGTTGTCATTTATACAGATCTAGAAATTATCACTGGAATCTCTCCTGAAGTCCCACAACTAAGGGAAGCTACAACAAGGAATGCTCGGCATCTTTGTTTCCAGTTATTGAAACCTTCAGGGAGTGCTGTGACAACTCTCTCATACATTCATAGGACTAACCAGTTAGTAGTGGGATTTTCCGATGGATATCTTTCTTTGTGGAACATGAAAACTCTGAAGAAAGAGTAAGTATGTTTATATGATATGTAAAATATTTCCATCAGTGAAGTAATCTAAAAGAAAGGGTTGATAATGATGGTCTTACTTACAGTGTTTGTTCCATTGATATGTAAAAATGTGGGTGGTTATCCTTTTGTTAAATCCTTATATCAGCCTTATGTAAACTAGGAGAAGGTATGTAAAAAGTACTGGATAGTTTAACAAGATTTGGAAAAGTAGTTTGAAACTAAAGTAATTGAATCACAGTCATTTTGTCGTGTTACCTTGTGATAGAACAGTCCGGTAGTTAAGTGAGAATGGAAAGGTTTAGATGGCTTGAACTCAAGGAAATCAGATCTAGGATATAAATAGAAAAAACCCATGAGGTTTTCATGGAGCAACTTTTTATTCTCACTTTCTAATATAGAGAGTAGCACAGCTTCCCTGAGTGTATGGTTTCCCCCACTATTTGTTTAATCCATGATAGGACTTAATCCTTGGGCATGTTAGCTACATGTGGGTCATCTGCATATAGGTGCCACTGAACTCCAAAACTCCAGATGACCTCTCCCAGTGGCTTAATGTATATGTTAAACAGCATGGGAGATATTACAGAACCCTGAGGAATTCCACAGGTCAGTGACTAAAGATTCTTACAGGAGTCCCCCAGCACCACCTTCTGGAAAAACAGGAGCCACTGTAAAACATTTGGAAAGGTTAGCTATAAATTAAGATTAGCAAAAGGAGGAATAAATGAAGACCTATTTGAAAATACATGGAAGGCATTTGATAGATACATGAACAAAGGTAATGGCGAATTTAAACTATCAAATTACCAAGAAAAAATATGGATAAACTATATGTAATGGGGTATAGATCTGGGAAAAGTCAACCTAACAATGGAATTGTATTGTGTTAAATATGGGTTTTTAAACTAAAAAAAACAAAAACCCCACCCTGATTTATATCATGAGTAAAACTTACATTTGCAGAAATGCTTTCTATTTTGCTATATTCACACATACAGGCAGTCCCCGAGTTACAAACAAGATAGGTTCTGCAGGATTGTTCTTAAGCTGAACTTGTATGTAAGTCGGAACAGGTACATTTTTAAATGCAATCCACACACACACACACATACATATAGCTTTGGGTAACATAGGGAACGGTTAATAGCCCTGTGGAGTTGGTTTTGCTGTCTATGCCCCTGTTCAGAAGATTTCACGTCACTTTCTGTCCCGATGATAATTGGATTTTGAAAAATTTGGCTTGTGGTGGAAACAAGGATTGGATGAGAAAGCTTCAGTGGATACACCTTTTCCCCATGAGGACTGAATTTATTTTCCTAGTGCTAGATTTCTCTCACTTCCTGTTATCTCACTTGTTTGTAACTATGGGTCGATTGTAAGTCTGATATTTGTAACTTGGGTACCGCCTGTCTCTCCTCTCACCAACTGTGTTTTGTAATTCTGCTTCAGAATACTTGAAACAGAATTTTTTCAACTGTGTTGGAGCTGCTAGGGATTATAAAAGGGGAAACTGACAAAAATCATTTCCTTCACAAAACCAGTTTCTTTCTTTAAGTGGGATCTCCATTGTATTGATTGCATGTCCTTTTGTAAGCAGAAGGTACTAAGTCTAGTTCAATTAATTCTATACAGTGATCCTAATATGGAATGATATTGATTTACAATGACGAACTCAGTGTCCATAATTCTTATAAGTTACAGTACTTCACATGAAGGTCACAGGACAGTTACATTTATGCAAATTGGAAATACGTGTTTAGTTAATCTCATGCCTTACTTCTCGCACACTGAATCCTAGGCATCCTGTTGAAGAAAGTTGGTTTTCAAAGTTCAGCTTTATGAGTTCTCATAATTTTTCCAGTAATACTTTTATGCCTTCATTGCTGAAATAAAGGAAGTTCTGGAACAGACTATTTAAGATGATGCCATAGTGTTGGATAGTTGTGCTGCAAATTATTTGTGACTTCTATTATTCTAAGTCTTTTTAATGGGCATCAACATCATACTGCCATCAAATTTCTGTTTGCATCATAAGAAATGGAATAAATGTATGCAGTTGGATTTCTGTTCACTACATACCAGCAAGTATTTCAGGTACTCAAAATACGTTATTATGCAGTGTCAGGTAAACTGGTGAACAGTTGTTTCTATTTGTTGCCCCCTTTCCCCTCTCCCAATTTAGATACCACTCCCAGTTAGAAGGAGGTAGAATTCCTGTATATGCTGTTACTTTTCAAGAACCTGAAAATGATCCTCGCAATTGTTGTTACTTGTGGGCTGTTCAGTCAACACAAGAAAGGTGGGTAAAAGTGGTTTATCAAATATAGAAAAAGCTACTTGCTCATTGTCAAGGTTATAATCTGTGTTGAGACTAAATCTTAACTGGGAATGCGCCTACACTGTAGAATTAATGCAGTTTGACAAAACTAACTGGCCTAACTCAAGGATATAGCATCATGGGAGTGGTATTTTTAAAACGTCTTGGCCTTCTCTGTCAAGAGTGCCAATGGAAGTCATGCTACCCCTCTATTCCGACTTGGTTAGACCACACCTGGAATGTTGTGTCCAATTCTGCTCACCACAATTGAAGAGAGATATTGACAAGCCCTATGAGGAGCAATTTAAAGAGCTGGGCATGTTTAGCCTGAAGAAGAGAAGGTGGAGAGGAGACATTATAGCCATGTATAAATATGTGAGAGGAAGTCATAAGGAGGAGGAGGCAAGCTTGTTTTCTGCTACCCTGGAGACTAGGACACAGAACAATGGCTTCAAATTATAAGAAAGGAGATTCCATCTGAACATTAATGAGAACTTCCTGACGGTGAGAGCCATTCAGCAGTGAAACTCTACCCCGCAGTGTGGTAGAGGCTCCTTCTTTGGAGGCTATTAAACAGAGGCTGGATGGCCATCTGTTGGGGGTGCTTTGAATGCAATTTTCCTGCTTCTTGGCAGGGGATTGGACTGCATTATCAATGAGGTCTCTTCCAACTCTATGATTCTATGATTACATACAAATCCCAGGATTTCATAGCCTTGAGCCATGGTAGTTAAAGTGAGTATTGTATTAATGCTACATTGTAGATGCACCCTAAGTCTTACTGTAGATGAGAAGTGGAAACATATTGAGTATTTTTTCCTGTTCTCAAATCCTCTGGATTACTGAGCCCACAGTTTTTCTGATCAAAAAGTGGGGATTGCCTCTCTAGGAAGCCTCTGGGTATTGCACTCTTATCTTTAGTCCTTTCCTCACAACTTCTGTTTTCAGGAGAATGCTTTACCAGAGACTTTGCTTATGAAGTCATATATGTTGCAGAACTATTAAATAGTCTGAACTAGAATTCCAGATAAAGACTCAATCTAAGTGGTGTTCTGTGATTATGTTTTGTTTGACTTTTGCCTATTAATGACAAATCTGGTCCATATCATGTTCAGCTGCTCAAGAATACTATCATTGGTGTGGAGGGTTGAATTTTAGAGCATAAATAGGAACAATTTTTGGCTTTAATAGTTATATTTAATTTTGTTGCTTAAATTTGTTTATAAACCACATACACAAGGGTCTCAGATCATATCAGTGCAATTAATCCATACAATTAATCTGATCAGCTATTGAAACCATGAGAAATATGTTTTCAGATACTTCTGTGTATGTGTTGGTGCACTTGATACTAGAATAAGGCCTACTGGAATAAGGTGGGAGTTCAGTGATCTACTTTATGCAGAAGTTGGTAAATAGTAATAATGTTTTCTAGAGTCTGCACTAAAATCTTAACTTTTTTACATTCTAGTGAAGGTGATATTCTTAGCTTACATCTTCTGCAGTTGGCCTTCAGTGACAGAAGGCGTTTGGCATCAGGGCAAATTATGTATGAGGTAAAGTATTCATGTATTGAAGCTCAATATTGTTCCATAGGGCTCCAAAGATTTTCCACAGTTCTAAAGCCCCACATTCCACAATCAGGTAATTACCCCCAGATGATTAATTTGCCACTCCTGGAGGCCTCCAGGAGTAGAAGATAGTTTGAATATAGCTCCTAAATTCCGAATGTTTTGGAAAATGTTTTGGAGATGAAAATCAGAATTTACACTTTTATTTTCTGCTGGTTTTGCTGGGTGCTGCAGCCTGCTATAGGGATAAAAATTGGCTCATGTGGTCTCTGAAGTTGCCAGCCTTGATCCAAAAGCACCTGAACATAATTTGGCTCCTTTGGTTTTAGAGAATAAATTAAAATTGAGCATATGGGTTTTGCTAAACAAGCTGGGATGCCACTGTTATATTGTTTTCTATCTATAGTATATTAAACTAATGTGCATATATGAGTGCACATATATTTCAGAAGCAGCACTTCTAACTTTTTGTTCTGAATGATCTAAATCCACATTGTTAACTCCTTCCCTTGCTGATTACATGTTGTATGTTGACCCCTTCCCTTTCTGATTGGATGACATTTGAGGTGTGTGACTCAGCTTGTGCTCCCTCCATCTAGTTTGCCACATATCACTTCTAGTCTACTCTTGGGTGGTGGTGGTCCCCAAAGCCTCTGGGGTAATTGTGAAGCACCTGGAGAAGGGAACTGGTTCAGCAGAGGTATTTCTCGAGTAGACATAAGCAGTTAGATATAGCAGCCCCTTAGTGTTGTAGATCAGCACAAATGAATGAGACTTTTGATGTAATCCAGCTTTCAAACTGGATGCTCTAATGAGAAGGAAACATAGAATCACATTCAGTAACAGTCTAAATTCAGTACATGATTTGTCTTCAGTCTGCACTATAAATTGTAGCTATCGGTAATAAGTAATCAGCTTGCATAAAGAAGCTATTGCTTTTATTTTATCTGAGGCTTAGGTAGCATTGTGAAAGCCCAAAAGGAAATCTTAGATTTTACCCACATACATTTGTAAGCAGGTATTTTTCTTGCCTGTCATGGAGAGATTCCAGTGACTCTTGGTTGTGTTTTAGAATGCCCCAAGCATTCTGGCTAGCTTAAACTGAACCCTCATCCCTGGGTTTATGTCTTCAACAGGCTCAATTCTTTAAATATTTTCTAGCTTGTTGCTTGTTTCAACAACATGTTTCTTTATAAAGGAATTTCCTGCCCTGTATTTTTTTTGTTTCAGTGTTGGTTTTATTTTTTTTAAAGCAACTTTGTTGCCTTCAAATATCTTAAGAATAATTTGTCTGATAAATAAAACTGGGGCCTTTGTGAGTGTTGAAAACTTATAGTAGGACATATTTATTGCATTTGACAGAATACCTCCATTTTTTTAAAAAAAAATACTTTGCTTGTTGAGTTTTTTTTGGGTTGGGTATTTTTTTAATTACTTCAGTGACTTTATTATTGTTGAGAGGGAGCAATGTGTTCTTTCTGCTTAATTCTAGAGCTGACTTAATTGCATATTCCATTGGAATGATTAAATGTATGTTTGCAAATATCTTAAATTACTGGACAACACTCATAAGTTGATAGGTATAATTTAAAGTGCAATTTCTTGATTGCTAAATAATGAAATTGCTTCACACGCAGACAATATTTAATGATATTTCTTCAGTTCAATTAATACCAATATAAGTGCTGTACAGATATTAGTATCTTAGCAAGAGGAAAATGTATATAAGATTTCATTTATTTTCTACATGGCATGGGACTCCCAATTTAGTGGAGGAGGGTAGCATTTCAAGTCCTTAATAAGGGTTGAAAGTGAAGCAGGGAGACCATTGACTTTCATGTCTAACGTGGCCAACTCTTGTCCAGTTTTTGGTGGGCTTCAGATAAGCTGGGCCACACACCCAAATGCTATCCAGACTTCCCTGCGAAGAGAGTCCTTTTTCCCCCATTCCAGTTTCCTCACCGTGCTTTAAGTCAGTATCAAACTTTGATGTGTTATATCATAACTGGAAAATGTTTTTTCAAGTATGTATTTTGGATATTAAATTTAACTATTGCTGTTTTGTTAAATCATAGTATTTCCTAAAACCTTACAAATCTTTCTATTGATTATTGATTTAATAGATGGTGGTAGCATGTTCTGTACTTAATAAGATTTTTTTAAAAAGCAAACTCTGAGCAATTTTTTTAAACTAAATTACTGACTTCAGTGTGGATTAATAATCTCTTCATTGTAGTTACTTTGGTTCTTTCTCCCCCACCCAAGGGTTTGGAATACTGTGAAGAAAGGTACACGTTGGACCTCACATGTGGAATTTTCTCTTTGAGGGGGCTGAGTAGCAACACCAAATTAATTGGTTGCCAAACTGTAGAAAAGTTTCGAAGCCATGTAGATAGAGAAGATGGCATTAATGAAGGTGAGTATAGAATACATTTTAAAAATTTGTTGTAACTAAGAATGAAAACTAACATTCTCTAGTGAAGATTGTTTAAATATGTTTCTCCATAATGTTTGTTTAATTTGATTATCCACATTCTGTAGAATAGTGACTGCTTTACATTTACGCTATGCACAAATACATGTAAACTCTAGAACTGTGGTTCCCAAAGTGGACGGTACCGCCCCCTAGTGGGCGGTGAGGCGATCCAAGGGAGCAGTAAGAGGCTCAGGAGAATTTGGGGGGCACTGAAGCCCTGTAAGGCGGCGGTGGCGGGATTCCAACTCACAAGCGCGAGAGTGTGCGCCTACCAGTTGGAAACCCCGTGCAGGTGCTGCCTGGAAACCGCAGTGCGCGCCCCCTTCCTCTCCTCAACTCTGCCCACGGTGTAGTCCTGTGTCTCCTCTTCCAATCCAATGGGTCCTTTGGAAGGAAGGGGTGATAAGGGACTGCGCCGTGGGCAGAGTTGAGGAGAGGAAGGGGGCGTGCGCTGCGGTTTCCAGGCAGTGCCTGCCCAGGGATTCCAACTGGCAGGCTGAGACGGGCACTTGGAAGTGTGTGCCTGCCAGTTGGTCCAGCGGAGAAGGAAAGCCTCCACATCTGCAAATGCCCCCTGAGTCGCTGTAGCGTTTGCAAGCGCCTCCTGGGAGATGGCCGTGGCACGAAGAAAAATGCTAGCAGCTCCCAATTTCCAAGGTCCAGTATTCTCTTTTGCTCAAGTTTAGTTCAATTTCATTGCTGTTGGGAGTTCAGAATGCTCTTTGATTGTAGGTGAACTATAAATCCCAGCAGCTGCAACTCCCAAGTGACAAAATCAATCCCCCCAACCCCACCAGAATTCAAATTTGGGCATATTGAGTATTTGTGCCAAATTTGGTCCAGATCCAGGGTTGTTTGGGTTCAGAGTGCTCTCCAAATGTAAGTGAACCACATCTCCCCTAAATCACTGTCAATTCCTCCCAAACCCCTCCAGTATTTTCTGTTGGTCATGGGGGTTCTGTGTGCCAAGTTTGGTCCAGGTCTGTAATTCATGGGGTCTCGGCTGTGGAAATCAGAGCTGAATTGGTCGAAGGTACTGCAAATCCCATCATCCGTTGTCCATACTCCCCCAAACATATTGTTTTTGTGCTTGATCACTATGCTTTATTTATGTTCAATTTGTAACAATGAAAATACATCCTGCATATTAGATATTTGCATTAGCATTTATAAGAGTAGCAAAATTATTTATGAAGTAGAGACGAAAATATGAATGGGGTCACCACAACATGCGGAACCTTATTTAGGGCTCATGGCATTAGAAAGATTGAGAATTACTGCATTAATACATATATCTTTCTGTTTAATTGCTATTACATTAAAAAAAATAATTTCGGGGGGTGAGTAAATTTTTTCCTGGAAAGGGGGCAGTAGGCCAAAAAGTTTGGGAACCACTGCTCTAGAATTTTAATTGCGATAGAAAATACACTGTTAAAACAATATCACTGAGTAATGGCATAGTGGGTTAAACTGCTGAGCTGCTGAACTTGCTAACCGAAACATTGCAGGTTCGAATATGGGGAGCAGCATGAACTCCCGCTGTTAGTCCCAGCTTCTGTCAACTTAGCAATTCTTTTTTTTTTTAAACAAATTTTTATTTTATTTTAACACACACAAAAAACATACCAAACACTCACAGAACATGCAATTCAAAAACATGCAAATGTGAGAAGATCAATAGTATCACTCTGGTGGGAAGGTAATGGCACTCCATGCAGTCCTGCCAGCCACATGACCTTGGAGGTGTCTACGGACAACACCGGCTTTTCAGCTTAGAAATGGAGATGAGCAGCATCCCCCAGAGTCAGACATGGCTAGACTTAATGTCAAGGGAAAACCTTTACCTTTACCTTATCTTCTGGATTTCAAGATTTTCGTACTTCATTGCCCAGGTTTAGATTCCTTTGGAAGAGGATCACTGGAAGCCTATTGATGTATATTAGCATTTACTTACAATTATACAAATGAACCTAGGCATTGGTTAAGCCAGAAATTGGATTCGTGTTGGAGTATAGATCTTGTCACCCATAATCAGTGGTAAAAACGATGGGTCCTGACAGGGTGCTACAGTTCAAAAACATCTGATCCAGGAGAATCACATTTTCCCACCCACTGTGAAACTCCACAGTTCTCATATCAGATTATAACAGTAGTATAGAGAAATCCTATTGTCTAAAATAAGAATTATGAAATTATATAACTTTCTATGAACCGGCCATGGACATGCAATGCCCAGTGGGATGCCTGCTTTGGTTCACCTTTCTTCCTGCACACAAGTCTTCCCTGGAATGCAAGACAGATTAGTTAGATTGTTGTGACTACCCTTGCTCTAGTTTTGTAGACTCCATGTAGTCATGCCAGCCACATGACCTTGGAGGTGTCTACGGACAAACGCTGGCTCTTCGGCTTAAAAATTGAGATGAGCACCACCCCCCAGAGTCAGACACAACTAGATTTAATGTCAGGGAAAAACCTTTACCTTTAACTGAGTAGAAATATATATCTATGTATATAATAAAAGTCAGTGTTTGCAGAGGTGCAGAGGAATATGTGGCAGCGTTTCGATTGGTTGCCACTGACGGAGTATTTGCATAAAGGACTCTGATTGGCCAGCAAAAGTGAATGCTTGCGTACAGTGCATATCGTCTCTGATTGGCAACAGAGAGGGGAAAAGAAAGGGCCTGACTGAATTAACAGGGCCTCCACTACGACATAAAGGGGCTGACAGGGGCTGACAGGAATAACAGTAAGGCTTCCTCAACTTGATTTTCCTGTCTAGGCCTCAGTTACTGCGATACTGTGGAAAGACAGATCCACATTTACTGTATGTATCATGCTGTGTAGATAAAAGTGACATATACCTTTAAGAGATGCCATCTTGGTATGGGCAGTTGGCCAGTTGACAGTTTTTTTCCGTTGGAAATGGAACGTTCATTTTTTGAGAGGATTTCACTAGAGTGAGAGGGTTTCCTGATGTTCTGAGAGCATTACTGTGTTGTTCGAGGTAACCTAAAAGATTGTAACCTCTCAGGCATGCTTTATTTAACTTTATTTTCCTGACAAGGCCTAAGTAAAGACAAAACTTGGCACACATTGCCCCCATGACCTACACTCCATCCTGCTGCAGTTTAGAGGAGGGCGGACCATGGATGATGGGATTTCAAGTACCTCCACTCATTTCCCGAGCCCGCTGCGACCCTCATCCAGTGCATGATCATGACCACACTTGGCACACAAAGCCCCCATGATCCACATCCTGGTGCAGTTCGGAGGAGGGTGGACCACGGATGATGGGACTTGAAGTACCTCCATTCACTTCACAAGACCGCTGCCAACCTCATCCAAAGACTGATCAAGACCAAACTTGGTACACACAGCCCCCATGACTCACTCTACATCCTGGTGCAGTTTGGAGGTGGATGGACTGTGGACGATGGGACTCCCAGCTCACTTCCCGAGACCACTGCAAGCCACATAAACAACTGATAAAGACCAACCTTGGCACAAAATGCTTTTCTCAAATAACCCAGGCAGCGCCGGGTCACCAAGCTTGTCTATTAGAGAAAGAAGCTTCTAGTGTAATCGTGAAACTCATAAGGCTAGCTGGTAATGTGCTGTGTCATCTTTAGTGAAAGTTTTAGAGCAGTGGTTCTCAACCTGTGAGTCCCCCAGGTGTTTTGGGCTATAACTCCCAGAAATACCAGCCAGTTACCAGCTCCTAGGATTTCTGGGAGTTGAAGACCAAAACATTTGGGGACCCACAGGTTGAGAATCACTGTATTAGAGCATTCTGAGAGAAAGATGTGCCAGTCTCATGCTCTCAAGCTGAGTAGAATGTATGAAAATGTCTAACAATGGTAATATTCGTAAAAACTAAATATTGTAAATATATCATCAATACTGAGGCTAAAATAGTTGGATTATTTAAGTCTTGAAATTGGTATATTTCTTTATAATAATTAGTATTAAAGCTTACTGCTCGATGAGATGTTTCTATTTTGTGTATAAGCAATGTAGCTTTCATGGCCAGAATCATTGGAGTGTTGTGTGGTTTTTGGGCTGTATGGCTGTGTTCTAGCAGCATTTTCTCCTGACGTTTTGCCTGCATCTGTGGCTGATATCTTCTGATGCTAGCCACAGGTGCGGGAGAAACATCAGGTGAAAATGCTGCTAGAACACAGCCATACATCCCAGAAATCGCACAATACTCCAATGTAAGTATTATCAGAGCTGTCTGGTGCAAGGTTGTATGTTATAAAACACACAACAGTCTCAGCTTTTCATGTTTTTTATCATATGAATATTTAAAATGTGAAGCAGTTCCCAGTGCATCACTTGTTTAATCTTTAGCTGGACTTCTTCCAAAGAACATAAGTTAACCTCAGAAGTGATGCCTATAAAGGAAACAGCAAGTTTATGGTAGAGTCCTTTTGCATCATGTCTAGGGAAGCAGAGGTCTGGGTATCTTGGAGATTGGCCAGAAATTGATACTGGTATCCTGAACTTAACAATTGCCTTGAGCCAATATAGAAGATGGGCATTTAAAGAGTTCTTTTGGTGTCTGGTTTTTGTTAGGAAACACATGTGAAGCAACAGTGTACTCTCAATGGAGGCACACTCTTACACTCTATCAGTTATTTGGGGATCTGAGAGCTTCTGGGCACTTTTGGCCCAAGTGTATAATAGCTGGGTGGTGTTTCGGGTGCTTCTTCCCAGTCATTGAATTTGTTGTGAAGTACAGAATAGCGAGTTTTAAGATTGTATGGGGGCAGTGGCGGGGGCTTGTTGGCACCTGGAAGCGACTCATAAAGGACATATTCTGCATATGTCACTATCATATGCCATTAGCAGGATTCTAACCATTGTTTGCTTTCATGACATAAGTCTAGTCCTGTGTAAATTCTGCAGCAAGACAGAATCTAACTATGATACTCCTGCTAATTAGGTGCTAAAATGTGGGGTAGACAATTCCTACTGTTATGTGGATTTGGAATTCCTTGACCAATGAACCCGAAAAGGTGCTCAGCAATAGATCCTCTTCGTCCTGGAGATAGGTGACTAGGAGAGTGCCACAGGGTTCAGACCTGGATTCAGTGCTATTCAACATTTTTATAAGTGACTTGGATGATGGAATAGAGGGCATGCTTACCACATTAGGAGGGATAGTAATACCCTTGAGGACAAGATCAGAATTCAAATTAAGAATGATTCCAAGAATCATAGTATGCTACAAGGTGAACTGGAGTCAACAGTGCAATGTGACAGATTAAAAGCCAGTTCAGTTCTAGGTTGCATTAGTACTATTATAGTCTAGATCAGTGTTTCTTAACCTGGGGGTCGGTCAACCCTGGGGGGTCATGAGGGGCTTTTGGAGGGGTCGCCAAAGACCATCAGGAAACATATATTTCTGTTGGTCTTAGGAATCCTTTTGGCAGAAAAGGCTGCAGATCTCTCTGTCTGTCCTTCTCTTCCTTTGTGGAAGCAGACAGTGAATCCTCCCTCCAAAAGTGCTCCTCCGTTGTGATTGGCTGGCCTCTCAGCCAAGGGGAGGGCTGTTTCTGAGCAGGGAGGGGAGAGCAGGCGTGTTTGGCGAATTGCAGTGCTGCACATGTGCGTGTGAGGGAGAGTATGTGAGGTTGGAAGGAGGCTCATGCCAGCAAGTCCCTTCAAGGCATGGGGGTTTATGTGGGAAGTTTAGCCCAATTCTGATGTTGCTGGGGTTCAGAACGCTCTTGGATTGTAAGTGAACTATAAATCGCAGCAACTACAACTCCCAAATGTCAATGTATATTTTCCCCAAACTCCACCAGTGTTCACATTTGGGCATATTGAATATTCATGCAAAGTTTGGTTCAGATCCATCTTTGTTTGAGTCCATAGTGCTCTCTGGATGGAGGCGAACTACAACTCCAAAACTCTAGGTCAATACCCACCAAACCCTTCCAGTATTTTCTTTTGGTCGTGGGAGTTCTGTGTGCCAAGTTTGGTTCAATTCCATTGTTGGTGGAGTTCAGAATTCTCTTTGATGGTAGGTGAACTATAAATCCCAGCAACTCCAACTCCCAAATGACAAAATGTATCCCTGCTCCAACCCCACCAGTATTCAGATTTGAGCGCATCGAATATTTGTGCCAAATTTGGTCCAGTGAATGAAAATACACCCTGCATATCAGATATTTACATTACGCTTCATAACAGTAGCAAAATTACAGTTATGAAGTAGCAACAAAAACAATGTTATGGTTGGGAGTCACCACAACATGAGGAACTGTATTAAGGGTCCACGGCACTAGGAAGGTTGAAAAACACTGGTCTAGATCAAGGGATATAATCCTTTGGTCAGACTTCACCTGGAATAATATATGGCCCTTGTGGTCTTTTCCTATCCTGATTCTGTGACTTTAGGGGATTATTACGTATACAATCCTCCTGATTTGAAAAGGAAGCCTTTATTCCTTCTCCACACTAAAGTTGACTGAAATCAGTGTGGTTTTAATGGAATAGCATTAGTGGTTTAGAAAACACTGAGAAGAAATCCTATTAAGGGATTGTTCAGTGTCCAGAAGGGATTGGAGGGCATTTGTTGAGGTACTTACTTCTCTCCTTTACTGGGTCAAAGAAGTGTGCATTTACTTAGTGAAGTAACATTCCAAGTCAGGTTGCTTAAATGGGGATTTTTTTAAAAAAAACAACAAAGTAGCTATAGTAAGCTGAAAATAATGTTTGCAAAATTCTCTTTAGTCTAAAATGTTGGGAATGTTTTGTTTTCACAACAATATTATATAGAATCCCACATTTATATTATAAACTAATAGAAACATTGATAGAGAAATGAATCAGACAGAATATAAATAAACCATGTAACTAAAGATTCATTACTTAATTTATTCTTAGGGTATTTTATTGCTGTGGAGAGGAACATGAGCATGTTGGATTTCCTGCCTCCTGCATCAAAATTCTTCAGTGAACTTTCACTTCTATCTGTCGGGACTGGGTAGTTGGGGGAATTATTCTCTTTCATGCAAATATATGTAGCATTTAACATTGTTAGCTCTGGTTTTTCCACCATTTCTTCACTGTTAATTTTTTAGAGGATTCTCACCTTACGTTTTCATTGTAAAAATGTTTATTTTATGTATTTATTTACTTATTTATTCCACCGACTTGTCCAGATAAATGTATTTTTATTCTGACCTCCATCCAAAGAACTAGGGACAGTGTGCATAGTTTTTCCCTGCACCATTATGATAGTCCCACAGCAGTTTGAGCCTTCGTTGTCATGTATGTATAACTTAAGTGGTTGCCTGAACCTCCTGCTAAAAAAATTAAAAGATCTGACTAATTTTGATCTGTATTGATTTTTTAAAAATTACTTAAAGATCAATTTCATGGGGTAAAGTGGAAGAGCATGGGAGGCTTAAGTAGTCAGGTTGCTACTTAATTAAGCTTTTTTATCTTCTTGATTCTACTTGAACCTTAAAAGCTGTCCAGATGTATACTATGAAATTGGACTATAATGATATCATTGGTAGCTGTAAACATTTACAGGATTTCCATTTTTTTCTGCCCACCTCTTTAGTCATATCACCTGACACAAGCGTGTCTGTCTTCAGCTGGCAAGTAAACACCTATGGTCAAGGCAAACCAAATACCTATTTAGGTATATTTGACATAAATCGTTGGTATCATGCGCAGATGCCAGATTCATTAAGGTAAGAAGCATGAGTTTTCCTTTATATATTTCCCGGAAGAATGTGTAGTATGTTGTCATCTTGACTTAACTATTTTGTCTGCTTTCTTAAGGTCAGGGGAATTTCTACATAATTGCTCCTATTTTGCATTGTGGTCCCTGGATGCAATAGTAAGCATGACTTCTCCACATCGAATCTTGGATGTTTTAGTACACGAACGGAGCTTAAGTCGTGGTGTGCCTCCTTCATATCCTCCACCCGAACAGTTTTTTAACCCAAGCACCTACAACTTTGGTATGTTTGCTATGCTATGCTATGTTTCTACAATAACCCATTGAGTGAAGATGAAGTTTCAATTTCTCCTACTGCTGTGGATCTTCTAATCATTTATAACTATATGGCCTCTTTCCTGATTCATTTTAGAAGCTTTCCCAGTTTGGAGGGAGAAGGCAGGCTATAATAATTACTATTACTACTAATGATAATAATAATAGTAATAGAACAAGCACAAGGATTAAGATTTATTGCATTTTATGTCAGTTGAGAAAAGTAAGCATAACTTTCCTTGGCAATCACAAAGCTTTAGTCTGTTGCATTGCCTAGTGTTTGTATGTTCCCTGTTGCCAATTATAGTCTCAGGCTGCAGAGGGAAAATGTGCTTCCTCTATCCAGTACTGGAGTTCTTAGGAGATTTGCAGGAAAGGCTGTCTGAGACATTTGGAGCAATATTTTCTCAGGAAGATGGAGGTGTCTTACACAGGCTATTAACATCTGAGGATCCCTAAAAAGCCTTAAGTACACAGTCATGACATTCAGCTGAATACTTCTAAGGGTGCAGATAGCAGCCTTTTTCCGTATGCTTCCCCATTAATCTGTCCTCTTGCTCCCTCTCCCCCACCAACACCCCCCACCCCCCACAAACCATCATAAGCTAAGATTCATAAACATTGTAAGATCCCTGTAGGTCACCCAGTCTTCACTAAAGCGCCCTTCTACTTTCTGCTTTGTTATCCATCTCCATAGTGAGCATTTTTGTTTGGGGGAAAGAACAGCTCATTGCAAATGAATGTAGAATTGAAGAAGGTTGCTTGCTTAAGAGAATCTATCTTTGCCTTGATTCTGCATATAGTAATTTGCAATAGATGCTTGCACAGTTGAAACCTCATCTTTTCACCCATGTAGGTACATGTAGCAAACCATTCCATTCCCAAAAGGCTGGGTGTATATCTCTGGGGCTATTATACATACATCGGATGGGGGTAGTATATCAGTGTCCTTCCAGATGTTGCTGAATTCAGATTACTGATTGTATTGATGAAGGCAGATCAAGGACGGAGTCCATGAAAATTTGAACGCTATACATTTCCCCGCTGTTATTCTAGAGAAATGTTTTAATTTGTTTTCAGGATAACAAGACATATCCTTTCAGTTAATTATTAGGATCTTCATGTTTCTGATAAAGTAGATTTTAATGAAATATTCTATTTCATAGATGCTACTTGTCTGCTGGATTCTGGAGTTGTTCATCTGACTTGCACAGGGTTTCAGAAAGATGTGAGTGTTAGTCTTCTGGTGCTCATACTCTGATGTGCTGCATATTGTTTTCTTATCTACTTTGCAAATGTTCCTTCTGTCTTGGCAACTTTATTTCCAAATTTCTTGACAGCAGTCCCCAAAGTGAACATGCCAGTTAAGAATGCCAAGTCTCAGAACAACACCTGAAATGCTATTTGAGCAACCCAGGAATAGTAGCTGCTGGATGCTTCTTATCAGATGACATACATAATTCCTTCCCCTTTCCCTGATGCAAGTTTGCCATTTTACCTGGTTAACCAGGTTTCACTGTGGCCTTTTACAAAGATTGTCATTCCACCTATTCCCACAATCCGCTGGTCTAGATGTAGCTGTGCCTCCTTTCAGTCCTTGCTAGCTATTTACAAGGTTCTATCCACATGATATATTTTGTTTTTATCAATTCAAGTGGTGGCTGGAATCACTTCAAAGCAAAGCTCTGACATGTAATGTTAGCCAGTTTCATTTCCTCACAGTCCTTGGGGGCCCAGAGACATTCTTCAGGAAATTAAGGTGACAGTGCAGTGCAGGCCTCAAAGGAAAGTGGGCCTGGGAGACTACCTCGTAAAAGGAAAGGAGTTGGACTCACTTAGCAGTTTGTACATTAATACCTGAAAGCCACATGGGTTGTAGATCCAGCAGAGAAATCCAAAGAATAATGTGGGCATTAGAAGTCAAGAAGATTCTAGGAAAGCTAGCTTGGAGAAAGGGTTGGGGAAAGCAAGCTGTGGTGCAAGAAAAGTGAGAGTACCTGAAAGAGAAATAAAATGAGAAGGCCAGTGTGGAAGCTACGAGTCATTCCTGTATTGATAAATGCAGCCAGCCTCCGTATCCATAGATTCTCCTTCGTGTGGTCTGTGAAATGCACACAAATGGGTTTACTCCCGCGCATGCGTAGAATCTCGGACATACTAGCTAAAATTAAAGATTTACATATGCCCCTCCCACTCCCCGCCCCCCCCTCACCCCCTGATCGAGCTACCCAGGCAGTTCCTTTTTCCGCCTTCCAGCGAAAGGATCTCTGTCTACTAGCTCTTCATTCTAAACCACGGATTGCCTCTACTATCAGATAAGATATTTTTTTCTTTTCTTTAAAAGTGTTCAAATTGTGGGGCTCCTTGCCCCAGGAGGACAAGCATATTCGATGCCTCCTCTCTTTTAAGACAAGCCATATCCCTCAGACCTGCAAATCTGCAAGTCTTTCTCTCCCAGAGCTCTTAAGAGCAGGGATACAAGGCTTAAGGCTGTTTTTCGATCAGTCTATAATCTTTACAACTACTGGGCTCTCTCTCTCATTCTTTGAGCAACTTCTCTCCCACCCATTCCTAAAGAGGCTGTGCCACAAACTACCAAGGCTCCTGGTCGGCTCAGCGCCTTCCCAGTCCTTGTATGCCCTTACTAGCAGCAGACACGCTGCTCTCAAGCCCGAAGGGAAACAACGAGGCTGTGGCACAAAACTACCAAGGCTCCTGGTCGGCAAGCGCCTTCTCAGTCCTTGTATGCCTTTACTAGCAGCAGACACGCTGCAAATAGTGCCATTCGTGAGTTGGCAAAAGACAAAAAGCCTCCTAAAGTGCTCTCAAGCCCTAAGAGAATCATAAGAGGCTGTGGCACAGAACTACCAAGGCTCCTGGTCGGCAAAGCGCCTTCTCAGTCCTTGTATGCCTTTGCTAGCAGCAGAGACACTGCAAAGAGAAAGATTAAAAGCCTCCAAAAGTGCTCCCAAGCCCTAACAGGAACAAAGAGGCTGTGCCACAAACAACCAAGGCTCCTGGTCGGCTCAGCGCCTTCTCAGCCCTTGTATGCCCTTACTAGCAGCAATGACGCTGCAGCTGCTTGGGCCTGATGATAGAAATTTTCACGAGTGAAAGAGTTTCCCCCCAGTTCCTCGTCTCCTCGGTGACCGAGGAGGATCTTCCTTTGCTTCCTCTCCTTCTCCGTCACTTGCCCAGTTCCCCCTCTCCTCCGAGGCCGAGGTACCTTCTCTGGAGCAGCCCCACGCGCTGCTCTCCCTCTCCTCCGGTGACCAGCAGCGTTCGCGCGGCTGCAGCGCAAGAGACACGCGGCTCTCTCCCCAGCGGCTGCGCGGCCCCTGCGGCTGCTTGGGTCGCTCTGGGTCTCGGAGCCCCCTCAAGGAGTCTCCCGGTTACCGAGGCCATGTTTGGGAGCCTCCTGGTGGCTAACCCCATGCCTGCCCTCCTCCTGCCCTTCTCCTTAGCTACTTTCGTTTTTACTGCTCCTCTGAGCCCTGCTATGCTGCTGATCCCTGTCGGTATCCGTGGCCTCCTTTCACCTATTTCTCTGCATCCGTGGCAACTCCTCACCTCAGCCCCCCCTCTAGCCCCTCCCACTCAAGCCCCTGCTCCTGTTGTTGCTTCCCCCTTCCAGATGATAAAATAGACTTCAAGTCCTCTTCTGATGCTATTCCTTTACCTCCCAGGCCAGAGCCTGAGACTGACCCTCAACAGCCAGATGATTATAAAAATTCTCTACACTATTAATGAGACTAGCTGGATCCCCTGGCATACAGCCTCTGCAGTCTAATGATGTGGTTTAAGACCCTTATTTCACTTTTGCTGAACAACAGCCACAGTAGTCTAATGCAGTGTTTCCCAACCTTTTTTGAGCCGCGGTACACTTTTAACATTAAAAAAATCCGGGGGCACACCACCAACCAAAATGACACTCTAACACAGTAAAGAACGGCTGGGGGATGGTGACCTGCTGGGAGCAGCTGCTGGGAGTGCCGAAGCTGGGGGAGGGGGAGGAGCCAAGCCGCACCATGCCCCACCCCCTCCACGTGGCTTCAGCTTTCCCACAGCTTTCCCAGCCTTGAGGGGGCAGTGCCAAGCCAGCGGTGGCAGAGCCAGCACAATGCTGGCTTGGCACTGCCCCCTCAAGGCTGGCGAAGCTGCGGGAGCGTGTCATGCCCCGCCCCCTCCCCCGGCTTCAGTTCTCCCACAGAGGAGAAGCATGAGTGGTGGACGGGCTTCAGTAGGCGGGGCTCCTCCGCGCGGCCTCAGCGAGCGAGGGGTGAGCGTCATGGCAGATTGGAGGCTGGCTGGGGAAACGGCTGAAGGAGGTGGCGCCCCGGCCCCTTCTTGTTTTTCTTCACCGCCACTCGGCCCTTCCTCCTCCTCTCCCAAGCAGCAGGAGTTCGGCAGGAGGACGGGGAAGGAAGGGGGCAGAGAGCTTTTCTCGCAGCACACCTGATGATCGCTCATGGCACACTAGTGTGCCACGGCACACTGGTTGAGAAACACTGGTCTAATGCATGGCCTACTGTATCTTATTTGGTCATAATCCTAAAAGTTTCTAGAATTGCCCCTGCTACCGTCCCTAGTACGCCTAGGCGGGCAGAGAATCTTTACCGGATTGACTTATCTACCACCCCCTGGTTGGCTAGACTTCCGAAACTTAATTCAATTGTGCTAGATGCTCAGCCTAAGCCAATCCAAACCAACCTAGTCGCTCCTGCAGATAAGGAGGACAAGAAACTTGATGCTATGCCCAAGAAATCTTATACCTCCGCATGCCTTTCAGGCAGAATGAGCCATTATGGCGTTTTTTATATAGTGTCTATCAATCATACCTATACAACAAATAGGCCCATATCTGGACCTCCTTACTTCAACTGACCAGCCCATGGCTAACGTTTCTACCTAAAAGGTCTTACCCTAGCTACCCTACGAAAGGTCTGGCTAAACATACAACAGATACAGCGGGCAACTGATCCCGTGATCAGTTGCCCTTCCTGGTTAAGACCCACAATACTGTCGCCCAACCTACGATCTTTGATTGATAATCTGCCTATAGATGAAGCTGGCCTGTTCAACCCCGAAACAGACTCACAGCTACAACATTCTCATAAATGAAACAAACCCTTAACAAATATGGTCATCGACCTTACCTATCTTACCAACCCTACAAACGGCGTTGGCGTCCTTATTATTACCATCGGTCCTTTCACGGATACCACAACTCCGCTCCGTATAGAGGAAGACAACGATCACAATTCCTTCACAAGGACTTAGATGCCCAGGTGCTCCATTCGGAGATCGATATCGAGTTCTAGATCCTCAGACAATAAAGGCGTCGATTCTAGACCGCTTCTTGTCAGGCCTCAGCTCTTTTCCTAACTTGACAGTCCATCACCACATAAGTGGGTCTTGGACATTACCCTTCGGAGATATGCCATAGAGTTTGATTCTCTATCACCTCCTAGTAAATCTCTTTCCACGGGCCTCCCCCACCTTG
The DNA here is from genome assembly GCA_030556195.1 of Anolis apletophallus. Classification (NCBI taxonomy): domain Eukaryota; kingdom Metazoa; phylum Chordata; class Lepidosauria; order Squamata; family Anolidae; genus Anolis; species Anolis apletophallus. Next base: position 169,877,761 of record JARBWK010000003.1, on the reverse strand, counting down.
CTGGAAAATACTTGTCTCCCTCCTTCTTAAAGGAGCCATTCCTCCCACTCCACTCCAGCAAATTCACTTTTGCTCTTCTTACAGATATTTCCTTGTAGATAAGGGAGATAGCGGCCTACGGCCCATATTGGTTCTTCGGGAAATCAACCGATTCATTAAACCACGTAAAGTTATGATGGTCACACTGCCCTCCACCCTCCCTTTCATCCGAAGGGACCAGTGATGGCCACTGCTGACCTTTAGACGCTTACTTTTATATTTCAATTAGACATTCCCTCGGGATTATCTCACCTTCATGGTTTACGACGCCATATACTCCTTTAATGTCCCTCCTTCTGTTCTGGGTCTTGTGACCAGCTCTCACCCTATATCAACTATGTCTATCTCTTCTACAGAGCCTGGGACTTGTTATCAACCTACAAATAAGATAAATTCCTTACCTTGACTGTTGCCTTGACTATATCGCTGACACTCTTAACAAACTCTCTTCAGACACTACCTTACAGTGACATCCCTGTCTTGGGTGTCCACTTGCCCCCTCAGTCCGCACATTAATCTCCCTAGGTTTAAACAGCCTTCTTTATCTACTACAGATACCTCCAATGCCAACGAGAGGGTCACCCCTCAGCTTTACATAGGTAAATGTTATCACTATCAAATTTTATTGCATGGGTTCCAAGTTATGTCTGATAAAACGGGCCGTAGGCAAACAATGCCTCACTCATTCTCATCATACATCAGACTTTCATCACGAACGTTACTGCGGCAAACTATGCCTCACTCATTCTCATCATACATCAGGCTTTCACCACGAACGTTTTTGCGTTCGCCCCCTCCAAGCATGGTTTCTCTCTGTGTTTCAACCAGGGCTAGACAACCAAACCATAATCCCCCACCCCCCTCCCACGTCCACGTCCATAAAACTAAAATGCTACATCAATACACAAGGGGGCACCCCCCCCCCCTACTCTCCTCTCGATATCCCTTGGGATATGAGAATGGTACATCCACCGCATTACATTCCTCCTGGCGATTCACCTTCCAGGTCTACAAACTCTCTAGCCGACTCACTAAACAGGACTTCGCCCGCCATTCACGAGTGGCAGCTCAGCCCCGCCACTTTCTCTCTTTGATCAGGCGCTGTGACTCTCCGCAAATAGACCTATTTGCCTCACGCCTTACACACACTGCCTCATATATTGCGCGAGACCCCACCCTCACGCATCCTCGGATTGTCTAAAAAACACATTCCTATACCAATTGCCCCTGGTCTCCTTTACACCCTCTTCCCCTTCCACTCCTACCCAGAGTGGTAGCAAAGTTGTTGTCCAACAACTCGGACTACATTCTTCTGGCCCCGGGGTGGCCCTGTCAACCCTGGCTCACAACCCTTCTCCGGATCTTCTAGTGAGATTTCCTTCGTCTCCCCGTAGACCCCGACCTCCTCTCCTTCAACAGGGACTCATCTTACACCCAGACCTCCATCTCCCACCTTACAGCGTGGAGGATCAGGCCCTGCCCCACCTCCCCGACCCTGTCCACTTACTTCAGGCAGCCAAAAAGATATCTTCCATAAAGGCTTACACCTATAAATGGACTAAATCCTATCCCTTTTTTCCATCAAGTGCTACTTAACATCCCTCTCCGGGTACGGGAAAGTTATCGTCCTGTCCTTTCAAGATCCCTTACTGGATATGTTTTTATGGGGATACAAAGTCCTTTCCCGGTTTCTCCTCCTCCATTTGGAGCTTGGAGTTGGTCTTCTCCAAACTCTCTAATCACCCTTTCAACCCATCTGTTTCCAAGAAAACAAAGTGGTCCTTCGGGCGGATGTCACTCCCCTTCTAAAGTTGTTTCCCATTTTCATATGTCCCGGGACAGTGTCCTTTCAGCCTTCTTTTCTACTCCTCATCTCCCCTGGAGATTGCCGTCCACTCTCTCGATGTTAAGAGGGCGTTGTCTCTCTATTTACATAGGACAGCCTCCTATATGAAGTCCCCTGAGTTGTTTTCTTAATTATAGAGGGGATTCCATAGGGCTCCCCCTTACCTCTCAACGTTTGGTGTCATGGACAGCCCTGACTATCCGATTGGCTTATCAATTAGCCCATAAGGAATTACCTGTTGGTGTCAAGCACATTTCACAGGGACAATCTCAACATCCCGAATATTTTTGCGGGGTGTTCCTGTTAAACAATTCATAAGGCTGCTATTTAGGCGAATCCCTTTACGTTTGCACTCCGTTACAAGCTCGACGTTCTCGCGAACAAGGATGCATCCTTTGGCAGAGCCGTCCTGTTCTCCTGTGTGGCATGACCCACCTCCAAGGTACATAAGCTTGCTAAGTCACCCATTTGTGTGCATTTCACAGACCACACGAAGGAGAAGGTTAGGTTGCTTACCTGTAACCGTGTTTCTCCGAGTGTAAGGTCTGTGAAATTCACACAGAACCCACCCGTCCTCCCCTCTGATGTCATGCCTAGATTCCTGCTGCTGTCAGACGGCAAGGAACTGCCTGGGTAACTTGATCAGGGGGTGAGGGGGGGCGGGGAGTGGGAGGGGCATATGTAAATCTTTAATTTTAGCTAGTATGTCTGAGATTTTACGCATGCGCGGGAGTAAACCCATTTGTGTGAATTTCACAGACCTTACACTCGGAGAAACACGGTTATAGGTAAGCAACCTAACCTTCAACCATCTCTGGATTTAAAAATCCAAAAAGCAAACTTGGATTTTGCCATTTTATATAAGATATGTGATTTTACTTCCCCATTTTATATAATGGGACTTGAGCAACCATAGATTTTGATATCCATTGGGGGTGGGAGGTGGAACCAAAACCCAGCAGCTACTAAATGCCTCCTATATTAGTTTTCTGAAATGTGGACATATGCTTACAGTATCATTCATAAATATAAAATAACCTATACTAGAAATCAGTCTGTAGGTATAACTTCCCGTAGCTTTAAAATTGATTTGAATGTTTGCTATGTAACAGCGCTCCATGCAGTCATGCTGGCCACATAACCTTGGAGGTGTCTACGGATGTATTATGTAAAATCTCTTCATTATTTGCTCCGATTCTATCGTTCTGTACACTGCTTACAAAGGACACATAATACATCACATTGCTAGCTTGGTGGATCTCAACGAATACATTATAAAAGATCTTCACTTACAACCATTTTAAACTGAACTTGCTGCTTAATTAATACAGGCAACACAGAATTGTGTCCTAGCAAGTGAAGAGCTGAGAGAGGAGAGATGGTACATTTATTTATTTATTTACTTCATTTATACCGTGCAACTACCTCCCCAAGGTGTGGCTTACATGAGGCCAAGCCCAATAACACATAATAACAACAACATTTGATTCCTTTACCTCCAATCCACTTTCCTATTCTGCAAAAGACCTGGCTAAATCCCTCGTGTGAAGATATGAATCACTTCCTAATCATACAGTATGCTTTCTGGAGTCCAGTCTCTGGATGTAATTCCAGTTTGCATAAAACAGGGCTGTCCAACAGGCGGCCCGCGGCCCGTACACGGCCCCCCAGCCTGTTGGACACCCCCCGCTACCCTCCTGCAAAATTTCTTTTAAAAAAAATATTTTTGTGGGAAAAAAATGGGGGAGGGGGGAGGAGGAGGCGGGGCAGGGAGGAGGGAGCCAGCTCCTCCTCCTTCGCCCCTCCTCCTTCCCCTCTCCGCGCCGGCGCTTGCGATCCGGGCAACAGCGCGGGTGGGGGGAAAGAGGAGGGACGAAGGAGGAGGCAGTCAGCTGGCTGCCTTCTTCCTCCTTCGCCCCTCCTCCTTCCCCTCCCCGCACCGGCGCTCGCGATCCGGGCAACAGCGCGGGTGGGGGGAAAGAGAAGGGACGAAGGAGGAGGCAGTCAGCTGGCTGCACCTCCTTCGCCCCTCCTCTTTCCCCCCGCTTGCACCGCTGCTCAGATCCCGGGCTCGCGGGGAGAAGCAGGAGTGGCTACGGAGGAAGCCGGCTGCCTTCTTCCTCTGTAGCCCCTCCGCCTTCTCCCGCTCGCCCCTGCCGCCCGGGATTCGAGGAGCGGTGCGAGCGGGGGGAAAGAGGAGGGGCTACGTGAGCGAGCGGCCCCGCCCCCCGCGAGCGGCCCCGCCCCCCGCTCACCTCTGGCCCCCCAGGTGATCAGTGACACTTCTTCCGGCCCTTGGGTCAGAAGAAGTTGGACAGCCCTGGTATAAAACATATACAGGCCAGTGTCAACAAACTCTTGAGGCAGTTGTGCCTCAGGTTCAAAATTGTTAGACAACATACAGAGTGCTTAATTCTACATTTCATGAACTGAAAGTAACCACATCTGCAGTGGCACAGGACCTGGTTTCTTTCATGTGACTTTGCCTTGATTTTAACGAGAGTTTAGTCTTTTTCACTACTTTTCATTCACAGTTTTCTACTGAGCAGTTCAGTTATCTTAATCAATAAATTCTTGTGCTTATTTGCAGACTTTACATTTCTTAAAAAAATCTGCTTCCTTTTTAAATGAAGCTATTCCTGATGGTTATAACAGATGCCTGGTAGCAGGTTTGCTTTCTCCAAGGTTTCTTGATGTACAGCCTTCAAGTCTGACTCAGGTGAGTTTATAATGACTATAGTTTAATGTATAGGCTTATTGTTTTTATATGTTTGTTCATATGTCATTGAATTGTTGCCAATTTGTAAGCCGCTCTGAGTCCCCATCAGGGTGAGAAGGGCAGGGTATAAATATAGTAATATAGTATAAATATAGTAAATAAATAAAGTCAATGTAAGCATTCCTTTGTGATTCTTGATTCTCTCTGCCCAAAGCTAACTGAATTCAGTGGGTCCTGATTTAAATAAGGGTGTATCCACACTGCAAAATGATAGTAGCTTGACACTGCTTTAACTGCATGGTTCCAGCCTTTGGAATCCCGAAGTTTGTAGCTTTGTCAAGGTATTTAGCCTTTTATGAAATATTCCTGCACGAACCCAGCAGCATGGAAAAAGTAGATGATTTTTCCAGTACTTAACCATATTGATAAAACTAAGATATACAATCAATAGTGTGGATACATCTTAAGAAATGCGTCAGAAAAGTGATTCCACTGTGTCCATTACATTATCATTTGAATTGCCTGGATGAATTGTTTGCTGGTGGTATGTACATCCCTATATGGGACCAGCATTGCAGACTACGTATGATGAGACTGGATTGGTATCCTGAAAAGCATTTGTAACACCAAATGCATTAATTACTGGTATCAGTGAATTTTATTATTGGTTTTCTAGGAAGAGCAGTTTGAAGCTGTGTTGTCAGCTGCTATCCAAACCAGTTCTCTGGGGCTCCTCACTAGCTGCATCAAACAGTGGACTGCTGAAGGTAAATGAACTTATTGTTTGCTTAAATTACCTTTGTAGAATCTGGAATTTTTGTTCATCATATCTCTTATTTTCTTTTCTTAGAACAACCAGATTCTGCCATTAACTTGCGTTTTGTTCTTGAATGGACATGGAATAAAGTGGTGAACACAAAAGAAGATTTTGTTCGTCTTTGTAAGTAGTGTAGTATTTCATGGTAGTTTAAGAAGCAAACGGTCTTGTGTTGAATATATTCAGTAACTAGCGTGGGAAATCACCTTTATTTCTCATTCCATACTAATACTTGCATAATCTTCCTTTTTTATAAGGTGTACCACTGTTTGATGGATCATCAAACTTCATTGACCCACAAACCCTGCAGTCTCTACAGCACTGTGAGTTGCTTCTTAGCAACCTTAGCACAGTTTTGAACTGTTTTGTAATGGAAGCACAAGCCCTGTCAGAAAAAGGTACGCGAGATCAAATATTAGAAGCACGTTGAATATAGCTTTCTAATAAGTGAGAAACTTAATAATGCTTTCTCCTTTCTGGGAGGACAGCTTATGTATGTGTGTATATATATGTGTGTGTTTTTTTTGAGGTGTGAGGGAGGGAATCTAACTTCATCTAACTTCAAAAAAATAGCATCATAATACCTAGCGAGTATGTAGATAGCCTTGATTAGCATATTGAGGCTATATATTCCTCTGTTCCCTTCCTGTGTTGCTAATTTGATAAGCTGTAAAGATTAGGTGTTCCTCAAAAGCAACTTGAAGTAGTTGGTGACTACCATCTAAAATCAGAAAGAGTATGCATATTTGTCCGTAGAAAGTAGCCATTCAGGAATGTGTTAACTTCCATTGCTCTCAGTGCAATACAGATGTCGTGTGATTTATATATTTTATCTTGTGGTGCTCGTTTCTCCTTTCTCGGTTCTTTTCTTTAGCCTAAGAACTATTTATTATTTGAGTTCTTGTTTTGTATACATCATGTCCCCTCACCTTACATAGATACATTGCAAATGAATTGCTGACAAACTCGTATTGCTTTCAAAGCATGCAGTATGATTTTTAAAAACATGTGTTAATCCCTTTCAGGCATTACAAATCTGACAAACAAGCAGGTTGTTGCTGGTCTCCTTTCACAGTATATGCAAGTGGTCATTTGGTTCTGTCGATCTAATCTTCTTCCAGAAAGTTCAGGTAAACTTTTAATGTCTTTGGTTCTCAAACATTCTAACTTGTTCCTATTTAACAACAAATGAAATATACATTCAGCACACTTCATACTTTTGAAATGACTGGAAGTGGCTACGTTATTTGACCTAGATGTTAATATCTTTTGGGTTGGACCTAAGAATAATCATATGCACACACACATAATTGTGTAATTGTTTATCATTTTAAAAAATACCTAATGAATTAAATGTATCTTCTAAGTAGATCTGTCATCTGATTGATACATTTGTAGCTTAGCTATGTGCTGGTGGCACAGCAGGTTAAATTGCTGAGCTGCTGAACTTGCTGACCAAAAGGTCTGCGAATCAAATCCAGGGAGCTGGATGAGCTCCCACCGTTAGCTCCAGCTTCTGCTAGCCTAGCAGTTTGAAAACATGCAAATGTGAGTAGATCAAGAGGTACCACTTTGTCAGGAAGGTAACGACACTCTATGCAGTGATGCCAGCCACTTGACTTTGGAGGCATCTGCAGAGAATGCTAGAGCTTAGAAATGGAGATGAACATCACCCCTAGAGTTGGGCTCAACTAGACTTTTGATTATGCTAAGTTGCTAATACTTGGAAGTGATTGTGTTTAAAATGCTTTATTTCTTTTATTTCTTTATTGTTTTAAGATACATGATTAGGCTAATGATGTGCCTTGAGAACCAAACTAAGCTCAAACATGAACAAGTTTGGTACTAGGGCATTTAAAAAAATTGATCTACCTTCATGGCAAGGCTAGCTCAGTTCATTAAAATGTGAATGCATTCAGTATTTCTGTGCTTAAATATAGTGAAGTAGTTGTTCTTAAAGTGAAAAGGTAGTCCTTACTTCTATATTTTATTCAGTTGGAGTGAGTTTGTCTGTTGTTAAAACAAATGTTTATCTCCTGGCTAGATGAAGATACACCATTGTCAAAACCTTTCTATAATTACCAACATATACAACGTTTTTATGCTGGCTGCCGTCAAAAACTGGAACGGTTATCCAGGTGAGGGCTTTTTTATAACATGGTCTGAAAACTTGTTATGAGTGGCTATTCATATAGATGATGTCAGGGTAAGAAACAGAATAGTCTAGAGTCAAAGAAAGCTCAAACGATCGATTTATCTTTGTAAAATGGATGATATGTGTATAGGGAGAGCTTTCACTTCTAAAATCTGCAAATACTACCAGATTTCACCTTTTGCAATGTACTGAGTTACTTTATTCTTGATTGGTGAAAAACGTTCTATAGAAAATGTATGTGTTATAAAACCGTTGTCTTTTTAATGCATTGTCTATTAGACTGTTAATTGTAAACCATCCTAAAACATCTATTGCAGCATTTACAGCAATCAAGGAATTTGACGGCGTAATCTTCTACAGCGCTCTCTAGACCAGTGGTTCTCAACCTGTGGATCCCCAGATGTTTTGGCCTTCAACCCCTTGAAATCCTACCAGCTGGTAAGCTGGCTGGGATTTCTGAGAGTTGAAGGCCAAAACATCTGGGAACCCACAGATTGAGGACCACTGCTCTAGACCAACTGGTTCAATTTTTGTGCTGGGCTTTTGTAAATGTAGAGCGAAATCCATATCACACAAACCATTAACTAATAGAACATTTTCATTTGCTTTTAACTCTTCAGAATAAAATTATTTTGTGTATTTTTTGTTTTGTTTTTGTAGAGGCAAGTGGAACCCTGACTGCTTAATGATTGATGGAATGATTTCCCAGTTAGGTGATTTAGTTGTGAACCTGTGGCAGAGAGATGATGGAGGAACAGACAAATATCCTCCTCCTACGTTACATGTAAGTGTGATGGATAAAGATTTGCTGGATTTTCATAAATGACATATCTGACTCTGTGTTCTGTATTGTAGGCACTGCTTGATCTCTACTTGTCAGAAAGTATAGAAGAACTCTACAAGCATGCAATTGTATCCTTTCATACACTTAAAACCTGTTATTTCATAAACTCCATTGTGGTGAATTAGCTTTTTCTTAATTGATGAAAGAAATCTGTGCAATATTTAAGTACAAGGTTACTGAAAAGCCACAAAGCAAAAATAAAAAGGCGAAAAGAACAAGCAATTACAGTTATCTTTGGGGGAGGACAAAGGCGTGTTTAACAACACATACTTTGAATGTTTTGCTGTCATCTCCAAACATACTTAGAATGGACTCATACTTTTTAAAAATTACATGGCTTCCTCTTTTATATCTAAGTCAAAATTTTCTGGTTGTCCGGTGCCTATTCAGTCCCTGGGTCCCCTTGACCATTTTGGTGGCCAGCTTGTTGACAGAGCCAAACAAGAGGGAGGGAGGGAGAAGATTGAAGGAAAGAAAGGGTCACAATACCCTTCATGTCTATGCTGTGTGGTTGTTATTGATAAGATGTGATTTGAACTAAGAAACTTAAATCTTCCCTTTTTTCTGTTGAAACAATCAAAGATTCTTCATAAATAGGTTTTTCAGCCACAAAGAATATGCTTCTGTTGTAGATGTTCATAAGCTGAATGAAACCTCACTTAACTCAGCTGGATTTAGTTTCAGTATTTAGCTTTAGGCTGTGCAAATACCACACCAGCATGTAGTCGTGTGTTGGATGTTGTTAGGCAAGGTATTCTCTGGAACATGCAGAGCAGCAATCTACATACTGGGTTAATCCCTGCAATGCCAGACAAAGGGAGGAATACTATGATCTTGCAAAATGTTCATGAATGAGAAATTGGACTTACCATAAAGGTTCATTCTGGGATGGCAGGAGGAGTAATTCACCCAATTCACCCCCTGCTACATGCCAACCAGAATTGCAGAATCCAAGATTCTTTTTAAGTTGAGCTGTTGAGCTGCCTCCCTTTTTTCCAACAGTTACTCCAAGCCTTATTTAAACTAAATTCTCAGAACAACTTTCACTTAGCAACATTTCTTTGTTTCTTTGTTTTGTTGTAGAACCCTCATCTAAGGTTTTAGCATTTTTATCTTGAGCATTTGGCCCACCCGTTGTGTTTTATTTTTTTCCATTGTATTATTTTGCAACTGTTTATTTTATTTTGTTACTTTATGTACCTTATTATGTAATTTTTCGTTGCTTTGCATTTTATTTTGTTGTGTTGTATTTTCGCGCTTGGCCTCATGTTAGCCGCCCTGAGTCCCCTTTGGGGAGATGGTGGCAGGGTATAAATAAAGATTTTTATTGTTATTTTTAGTTCCAAGGAAGGGTGTGGATTGCTCTTCCTTCCATCCCAGAATGAACGTTCATGGTAAGTCCAATTTCTCATTCTCGGGATGGCAAGTAGGAGCAATCCACTACACTTGGGACTTTGCCAAGTCATTCTTCTGAGTGGGAGAATCATTTTGATATTGCAGATTGCAACAGGGCGCTTAGAAAAGCTGCTCATGTTGATTTAGATTGGTCCAACTTAACAGTGTTTCCCAAGCACCAAAGTGTCAAACCATCCTGCAGCATCGCAAATACTCTGCAAGGACACTTAAACAGAAAAAGCTGTTGTTGATGCCCATGGTCTTGTTGAATGAGGCCAAATACATTTTGGTCGTGGTTTATTCTCCTAGTCATTGTTTTGCAATATGTATGCCTTAATCCATCTCTTAGATAGAAAATACATTATTAATTTGGTCTGTCCTGCTCAACTGACAGAAATTAGGTTTCATCAATAAAGCTACCAACTCCAACACTCTTTTTGCATGTTATGGCAACTAAAAATACCACCTTAAGCGAAAACCAACATTTCCTTTGCCAGTATGGAGCAGTTCGCACCACTGATGTTCTCTTGTACTGTCTTTTGAGAAGAACGTGCTGTATAACCTACTAGCTGTACCCGGCACGCGTTGCTGTGCCCTTTTTAGGAGATGCGAGAAAGTCCAGTCATCCACGGTGTGTCCTCCTCTAAACTGCAGTTGGATGTAGTGTGGGTCATGGGGGTCTGTATTGGTCAAGTTGGGTCTTTATTGGTCTTGGTTCTGGGTCACAGTGGTCTGTGGGGAATTGTGGGCTTTGAAGTACTGCAAATCCCATTTTCCATGGTGGTACTTCATTATGGTTGCTTTGCTGTGGTTTTTTTTTATTTTCTGTGGCCCAGTCTGTATATATGTGTTTTGTGTGTGTGTGTGTATGTATATATATGGATGTGTGTCTATGTGTACATGTGTGTGTGTGTGTGCATATGTGTGTTGTTATGTATATGTGTATATGATTATGAGTGTATGTGTGTAGTTATGTATATGTGTTTGTATATGTATATGCGTGTATATGTGTAGTTATGTATATGTGTTTGTATATGTATTTGCGTGTATATGTGTGTATGTATGTGTATATTTGTATATTTCTGTGCATGTGTGTATGTGTTCCTTTGTTCTCCACTCCTTCCTTTCCTCCATATTTTCTTTCCTTTTCCCTGCTCATCCTTCCTGCGTGTCTTCCTATTTTATTGCTGTTTTCTCCCCTCCTTCCTTCCTCCCATCTATCCTTCCTATGTTTTCCTCCCCCCCTCCTTCCTTCCATCCAGTCATGTTGTATATAGTTTTGTTTTCCTTCTTTTTCTCTCCTCCTTCCTTCCTTTTTTCTTCCTTTCTTCTCCCCTTCCTTCTTTTTTTCTTTCATTTCTCGCTCACCTTTTTCTTCTCTGCCTCCTCCTCATCGCCGCCGCCGTCGCCAGGGCTTCATCTTCGGGCGTGTTGAGCAGGGAGGAGGTGAGCGGGGAGGAGGTGTGTCAACTTTCTCTCTCTGAAGGCCCTCTCCTCATCCGGCGGCCTTGTTCCTTCCCGAAGGCCCAGCCTTTCCTAAGAGGAGGCCCTGGTCGGGCCCTGGTCTTAGGAAAAGCCGGGGGCTTCGGGAAAGGAGCAAGGCCACCGGCTGAGCAGACGCAGTGGTGGAGAGGACTCCTGGCGGCGACCGGTGAGGGCGTGTGCTGGCTCTCTCTCCCAGGGCGTTTCTTCAGCCGCGACCTTGTTCCTTCCCTGAAGGGCCGGCCTTTCCTAAGAGGAGGCCCTGGCGTACCCTCGTCTTAGGCAAGGCCGGGGCTTCGGGAAAGGAGCAAGGCCACCGGCTGAGGAGACGCTGTGGGGGAGAGGAATCCTGCTCGCCTCCTGTCCCGGCGGCGACCGGGGAGGAGGTGTGCCGGCTTTCTCTCTCCCAGGGCGTTTCTTCAGCCGGCAGCCTTGTTCCTTCCCCGAAGGCCAAGCCTTTCCTAAGAGGAGGCCGTGGTCGGGCCCTGGTCTTAGGAAAGGCTGGGGCTTCAGGAAAGGAGCAAGGCCACCGGCTGAGCAGACGCAGTGGTGGAGAGGAGTGGTGGCGGCGACCGGGGAGGAGGTGTGCTGGCTCTCTCTCTCCCAGGGCGTTTATTCATCCGGCGACCTAGGAATCTGGGCCGCCTCCCCCCCCTCCGGGCTCTTGCTTTTCCTGCTCAGAAAGTGTGGCGGGGAGTGAGGGGGCCGGTCGCCGCCGCTACGGACAGGGCTTCCTGTTCCACGCCATGCTCTTCCAGGTGGCCTGGCCTGGTTTTGACCGGGTGTGTGGAGCTGGAGGAGGCGGAGGAGGGAAGATCCGCTGCGCTTTGGCTGCCATGCATGCGCGACGTTGTAAGCGCGCGCTGGCTGCGAAAGAGGCCGGGATGGCAGGTACGTTGCCTTTCCTTCCTTCCCCCTCTCTCTGTCTTAGGACTCCCCTCTGTCTTTCTCAGTCCCTCTCTCTCGCCCTGCCTCCCGCCCTGCGGTGCATGGGGAGGCAGGGCCGGAGATCGGCGATCTGCCCTCCGTCGGGCTCCCCGCGGTTGCTGCGGCGGCGCCTGAAAGAAGGTAAGCCCGGGAGGTAACCTTCTTTCAGGCACGGTCACGGCAACCGCGGGGGACTGGGTGAGTGGGGAGAGAGGGAGACGGGATGGGTTGGTGTGTTGGGTGGGAGGTGGTTTCGCATAGCGCCTGCGCGATTGCTCTCCCTGTGTTCTGTGCTCGCGGCCAGCGCAGAACGGAGTCTATGGTCGGTTTTTGGGGGGCTGTTTTTGGGGGGGTTGCAAGTTAGGGAGTGGGGTTTTTTTGTGTTATGTCTGTACCTCGTGGTCTGGGGGAATGTGTGTGGTGGGGTTTGTGTTTGGGGGGGGCTTAGTTTGGCCGTGCATATACGACATCCCACGACCACTCGGATTTTATATATATAGATACAAGGGGTTATTCAAAATGTACGTTCAAATGGGCATATTGTCTATCCAAACATGTATGTTACATCTCTGAACCTGGAGCCCCAGTGGTGCAATGGGTTAAACCCTTGTGCCAGCAGGCCTGGTGACCAACAGGTTGATGGTTCAAATCTGGGGAATGAGGTGAGCTCCTGTCTCAGCTCTAGCCTCCCATGCGGGGACATGAGAGAAGTCTCCCACAGGATGGTAAAACATCCGGGTGTCCCTGGGCAATGTCCTTGCAGACAGCCAATTCTCTCACACCAGAAGCGATTTGCAGTTTCTCAAGTTGCTCCTGACACTAAAAAAAACCAAAACTCTGAACCTTATATAAAGATCTCGGCAGTCCCAATCTCACAGCTCTAAACATAAACCTTCTGTTTGAAACTGGCCATATATGCCTTGAGCTGACATAACCTGTGCCCTCCATTCTAACAAATTGACTCTGTTGTCACTTTTACTTAGTCGACCCCAACTTAGTCAAAGGCACTTCAACTTCAAAGTTGAGTTTTATATACCCTCATTGTAACTGTTTTCCTGCCAGTTGATCTCTGGTGAAATATTAGTAATTTCTGAAGCGCTCTGCAGTGAAATCTTCTCCAGGGAACTAGTCGCTTCCTTTGATTTTTCAAATTTTCAGACCAGCTGGTCCAGGAGATTTCATTCTATAATTTATACTAACAAAAATTGTATTTATAATGATAATAATAATACTTTATTTATATCCCGTCCCATCTTCTCGAGGGGACTTGGAGTGGCTTACAGCAATGTGAATAATACAACAATAAACAATAATAAAACAAATAACCAATTTGAATTAAATCAACAAAATTAACAATACAAAATAGATAAAAGGTGAACCATAACATATTAAGTTAACACAACCATCATCCATAAATAAACAGGAATTGTAATATATAAGAGCAATTTATTATGTCACCTGTGAGAAATGAGATTGTGTTACCAGAAAACTGCAAAATATATGTTTTTAAAACCAGATGATTGCCCTTAATGTTTCCAATCAGTCAATTTATTTACTATTGGACATCATGCATTCCTGTCCAAACAGGACTGATACTTCAGTGGACTCTTTCCCAACTGCCTTTGCAATTCCTATAGGTCTGGTTAACCTAATCCAAGGCTTTTGGTGTTTGGATCACAACGACTATGAGGTAGGTGCATAAAATGAAATTTCTGTTTATTTTTAGAAATGCCTATAAAGGGGAAATAAAAACAAAGTAACATCTAGTCAAATAATATACATAGCCTAAAGCTAAGAACTTCTTCTACAGACCGTTGACTCAAGAGTTTAGTGGATCTTTTTTTAATTTGGTGGAAGTCACAGGGTGTCTGTTCTACTTATCAGTGTGCTGGTTTGAATGGCTATGGTATAATTTATTTTGAATTAATACACTGTTTAGGGTCATAGCATAAGGTGATACTACTTGTTGCTCCAGAGTGCTACAGTGTGAGACATAACTCTTACAGTGGCATGTTTTCACAACACAGCTGCAGCAGATTATGCTGTGTGGTAGTGCAGAGAACATGGCGTAATGAGGGTGAATTTGGGAATTTAGCATCCAGATTTTCCAGACTGGAGTCTTTTTTATATACCTCACCGGCATACCTCACAGCCACTCAGAGTCCCTTTTACGGAGATGGGGCAAGGTATAAATAAAGTTTTATTATTATAACTCACTTGCATTGGGAGTGGCAGTAGAGGAAGGGGCCTAGGAGCAGCAACTATGGTTGCTTAGAGCCAGTAGATTTTATCTGCCTTCCTTCCATCAACACTGTTGTATGACTTTTTTTAAAAAGCACAACCACTGATGTAGTATCCTAATCCAACAGTATTCCAGCCATTGTTATCAAAGAGTTATGCATCTTGACACAAATTGTCAATTGTCCTGATTCAGTTGTGATAGTGATACTATTGGACTGATAATCAGTTGCAGTTCTATCAGCTTAAATAACTGTCCGTAAAAGTAAACAGAAATCTTAAGCCAGAGAAAGGCAACCAAACCAGAAGTGGGAGGTAAATTTTTAATTGCTCACCCTTCCAGCAGTCTTCTGAAATGCAATGCTCTAAAACTGGAAGTGACATCATGTCACTTCCAGTTTCAGCAAAAAAGGGCTGATGTTTGAAAGGAGTGAAAGGGTAGTATGCATGGCAGGAGGATTCAATCAAGCAAAACTGTAATTTCATAGTAATTTGTGATCCATTTTGACTGATTCTAGGCTGATTTTTAGGGGGTGTCCAGCAGATAGGATCGCATAAACCCTCCACCGCAATCTTAAGTAGTGTCACTTAAATGACTGTGAATTCTTTATGTTAATTTACAGGTCTGTGCTCCCAATTCTTTTTCTTGCTTTAGGGTACACCTAGCCCTCCCAAATTACATAAAGTGTTATCCAATTAGACTCTGATCCTACTCCCACAAATAGGTAATTGTTCTTAATTCTCTTCCACCTGATATTGTCCATTAGTGCATCTAAAAAGTGCATTGAAATCTGTAAAGGTTTTGCTGAAATTAATTACTTACTGTCTTTTTTCCTTCTTCACCTTTTTCTTTCTGTGATAGTGCAGACAAATATGGCTATCTCTTTGAAAAATAAAGTATTTATGTAGTCAGAAATATTTATTTGCCTTCACAAATAAATCAGTCACCTGATGGCTTTGGGAGGATTATCCACCAACCTGCCAAAGGATGTCCACCTCTGTCTGTAGAATTAGCATATACTAGTTTTAGGGCAGTCACATATTCAACTATTTTTTACATTTTATTAGTTACAAGTTTTCTGGAATTGTCGAAACTCCCTACTTTTAAGGCTTACTTCAGTACATTACTTTTATTTTAATACCGTTCTTAAGCATATGGATTCTACTTGAGCCAGGTTACAAAGACATATGCAGAGCACCCCAATCCCAAATTGGTAGTTGCAAAGCTTGAGGATACTGAATTGCCTTCCTGTTTGAGCAAGGAACCCCACAGAATCAATGTCCACACTTTTGGTTTCATGAAGTAGTAACTATTTATTAACTGGTCTTGAGTCTATCTCCACCTAGGCACTAACTTGATTTCCCCACAACAAAGTCCATACTTAAAATTTGAAGGGTAATTGATTGTTCCTGAAGCTTTTTATTTATTTATCGTGTCAGGAGCGAACCAAACAGTTGTATTGTATTAAAAACAAACAAACAGAATGCAAAGTTTGCAGACTTGGTATTCTATTAAATGTCCTTTGACCAGTAGCTGGCCACTTAGAGTGTCTCTGATGTTGTCATAAGAAGGTCCTCCATTGTGTATGTAGCAGGGCTCAGGTTGCATTGTAGTAGGCGGTCAGTGGTTTGTTCTTCTCCACACTCGCATGTCGTGGATTCCACCTTGTAGCCCCATTTCTTAAGGTTGGCTCTGCATCTCTGAAGCTGCCAGGCGTGGATTATTTTTGAGGAGAATAGATGAAAGTTTCCCTTGCTCGCTGTCTCCGATATAGGGGCCTCTGGGGCACCCAATGCCCAAGGCATTAATTAGTTATTGGTTAACTAATTATTGGTTGAAATTGACTTAAAATGGCTTGCCCACGCCTGAATCTTGCTGGGACCAACTGCTTGCATCCAAAATTCCCTGGTGATAACAACTCTGATCTAAAAATGGCTCCCTTTCTTCAGGCAAAGGGGAGGGCAAAATTACTGATACAAACCAGGAAGTGTTTTCTTAAGTTCCACCCTCATAAAACTAACATAAAAGTGACTAGTCTAAAACTGAGGGTGAGACAGCCTGACAAAAGGAACGGCGACTTATACCGTTCCAGCACAAAGCCCTTGTGTCTCATGGGTCAATTTGGGTCCTCTGGTTAAGTGTTTCTCAACCAGTGTGCCGTGAGCGATCATCAGGTGTGCCGCGAGAAAAGCTCTCTGCCCCCCTTCCTTCCCCCCTCCTCCTGTCGAACTCTTGCTGCTTGGGAGAGGAGGAGGAAGGGACGGGCGGCAGTGAAGAAAAAGAAGAAGGGACCGGGGCACTGCCTCCTTCAGCCATTTTCCCAACCAGCCTCCAATCTGCCATGACTCCCGCCATGACTCCCGCCCCTTGCTTGTTGAAGCTGCGCGGAAGAGGAGCCCCGCCTACTGAAGCCCGTCCACCGCTCATGCTCCTCCTCTGTGAGAGCTGAAACCAGGGGGGGGGGGCATGACGCAGCCTGGCTCTGCCCCCTCCCCCGGCTTCAGCACTCCCACAGCTTCGCCAGCCTTGAGGGGGCAGTGCCAAGCCAACGGTGGCAGAGCCAGCACAATGCTGGCTTGGCACTGCCCCTCAAGGCTGGCGAAGCTGTGGGAGAACTGAAGCCGGGAGGGGCGGGCATGGTGTGGCCTGGCTCTGCCCCTCCCCCAGCTTCAGCGCTCCCACAGCTTTGCCAGCCTTGAGGGGGCAGTGCCAAGCCAGCGGTGGCAGAGCAAGCACAATGCTGGCTTGGCACTGCCCCTCAAGGCTGGCGAAGCTGTGGGAGAACTGAAGCCGGGGAGGGGGCGGGGCATGGTGTGGCCTGGCTCCGGCACTCCCAGCAGCTGCTCCCAGCAGTTCACCATCCCCCAGCCGTTCCTTTCTGTGTTACAGTGTCATTTTGTGTCATTTTGATTGGTAGTGTGCCCCCGGATTTTTTTAATGTTAAAAGTGTGCCGCGGCTCAAAAAAGGTTGGGAAACACTGCTCTGGTTAATAAAAGTGTGTGTTGCCAGCATTGCATGCACTCTAATTACCTCCTTGAACTTTTGCAGAATTCTCTGGCCTATCTGTTTCATCCAGCTACACTCAGATTGTCCTGGCAACACACAAGGATCATTCAAGCCTTGATGTGTCAAGGAGAGCACAAGCGAGCTCTTCGATACATACAAACAATGAAACCCTCCATGATGAGCAGCAGTGAAGTGATGCTTCATCTAACTATCTTGCTGTTTAACAGGTAACGCATGGCTAGCACATTTTTTTCTCTGTTCCTTGAAATGTTGAGCTATGGCACCCATAAACAAAAATATTCCCACATTTAAACAAGAATACCTTATTTTGAAATTATTGTTCTTGGGTTTTGGTAACATTTATTTGACGATATTTCCTAAACTCTTTAAGAACATTTTTAGTACTTATTATAGTACAATTTCTATGTAGAAAATCTGCCACATCTTTAATTTGCAATTCAACAATTGGTTTCAGTTGTATGGTGGAAGCTTGGAATGTGTTGCGGCAACATTCTACTAGGTTGAATGTAGAGGAAATGCTCAAACATATATATGAAGTCTGCCAGGAACTGGGACTCATGGAGGATCTGCTGAAATTGCCTTTCACAGAAACTGAACAGGTAAGCGAAATATGCCTCTGATCCTAAAAATGCGATTGAAAACATTATAACACATCATAATTATACAAATAAAATAATACAATCACTATGTGTTTTCATAATTAGACTTTTAATTGTTATAGAAAAGAAATGTTAACAAGTTAAATCTTTTCTAGGAGTGTTTGCAGAAGTTCTTGCAGACAAGTGCTGGTGTAAACAATCATGAGTTCCTTTTAGTACATCACCTCCAGCGTGCCAACTATATTCCTGCATTACAGTTGAATCAGTCATTGAAACATAATCTCATGGTAAGCCTTAATATTTGTGTGAATATGAGAGAAACTGGAGTGTGTTTTGCCCTGGATTTGCTTTGTTATATTTCTGGAAAAGAAAATTTAATTTTTCTAAACTCCTAAATGATTGTTTTTTAATTAATGTTTTTCACCTTTCAGTATAAATGGTGTTAAACAAAACTTTCTCCTCCCACAATCTTGTCATCCACATGCTAATAACCCATCCATAAATGTTAACTGGGGGGTTTTAACTTGGTTTTATAATGTTTTTATGTGTTTTATCTGATGTTTTATTGCTCTAAACCGCTCTGAGCTTCAGAGAGAGCGGTATACTAAGCTGAATAAATAAATAAATATTGCCTTTGCGTGGTCACTGTGAATGCATACGAAAGATATATTCCAGCGCTTGCGCTTTAACTTCGGAAACCTTCATCAAAAAAATTAATGCTGAAGCCCCGCCCACCTCCCAGAGTATATATAGCCAGTGGGAGGGGCTACAGCCCTCAGTCCTCTTTTTCCGCGCTCCGGCTAGGAACTGAGAACCTTCGTCTGTGCTACTGACCTTTGATAACTTGGATTTGACCTGGACTGTGCTGACCATTCTGACCTCTATACCCTTGGACTTGGACTGCTTGACCACTGCTCTTGCCTCACCTTCGGATTGATCTGTTTCGGTTTGTGAGTTTGTGAGTTTGCCTGCTGTTCCCCCCTTCCTGGTGTTATGTCTACCTCGTCCTTCAAAAGATGCTCTGGCTGTCCCAATTTGCTACCGGACATTGATCGCCATTCCCAGTGCCTGACCTGTTTAGGAGAGGCCCATTTGGGCAAGAAGTGCGCAATATGCCAGACTTTCACCACTCAGACGAGGAAGTTGAGAGCGGCCCGTCTGAAGGCTCTCCTGTATGACTTATCCCTTATGCCCCTGGGTCCTCCTCAACAATTTCCGGAGGCCACTGCCCAGATTAGGGTGGCTGCTGCTGAAGGGAAAGACCTGCTAGCCACTCCGGGGGCAAAGAAGGCAAAGGAGAAGAAGACTAATGGCCGCAAAGATGGCGCCCAGTCTTTCGTCCCCATTTCGAGCTCTGTGGAGCTGACGGGGCCCGCCTCTTCTCTCACTCCCTCTGCGATTTTGGAAGCGACGGGGCTTCCTGGGGAAATATTGGAGGGGCAGGAGCTGCAGGCTGCCCAAGATGGCTCCCAGCTCCCTCAGCAGCCTTCCCTGTCGAGCTCGGCCGAGCCCTGCTTTGTTACTCCGCCCATGCCCTCCCTCCCAAGGCAGGCTTTTCCTCTGATTTCTTCTGCGGGGGAGACACATTGTTACTTGCAATCTTCCTCGAGCTCGACTGCTGCTCTCTCCCCGCTTGCTGCTCTGTCGCTAAAGAGGGGAGCGTTGGCGCGCGTGCGCGCTCGCGCAGATGCTTCAACGGGGGAAGAGCCTGCGCGACCGGGGGTTTCCCCCTCTTCGGCTTCCCCTGAACCACGTGGAGTTCCTCAAGCCTCCCTGCAGTCTGTTTCTGGCGCTCTGGCTTCGACGTCGGGGGAGCGGTCTGGGAGCTTCTCTCCAGTGGCCCCTCCTCCTGGGGCTGAAATTGCACCGTCCCCTCAGCTGCCTCGGCCTCTCCAGGCTCCTCCTGCTGCCCAGGCCCTCCCATCCTTCCAGCCTTCTGCCTTTCAGCCTCCCTCTAGTGGTCAACCTGCCCCCATGCAGTTCCAGCCTGCATGGCAGAATCCTTTTCAGGGACGGTTGCCTTTCTATTATCCACCCATGCCATGGATGCCTCAGTGTTTTCCTCATTATGGATATCCCCAGCCTGCTCAGAGCTGTGTGCCGGTGCAGGCTGCTGCTAGGCCTGTCGGGATACCGGCTGCAGCACCCTCTACTCCTACACCACTACCCTCGCTGCCAACCTTTCAGGGAGACCCCTCTGGGGCAGAGGGTCTGCTGGACTCTGAGGTGGATGATGAAATACAGGATTTGGATGTGATTTTTACAGACCCAGAGCCCACCCAGTCTGATTATGCTAAGTTTATGGCCGTGCTTACGCGCATGATGAAGGCATTAGATCTCTCTGCGCCCAAAGCTGTAGAGACCGTTCAGGACCCTATGTTTCGGTCTGACGAGCAAGTGCGCTCCTCCACGGCAGTTCCGCCCCTGCCTTATCTTCTGAAGCTAGGAGAGCTGCCTGATGTGCCTCCGTATTCACCGCAGGCGATCCCCAAGAGGGTGGAGGCCCTTTACAAGGTGGACCTGTCAGCCCATGAGTGGGCTTTACGACCAACCAAACCGAATACGGTGGTGGTTGATGTGGTGAAAACAAAGCGCCCTAAGGGGAATCTTCTGACGCCTATCGACAAGGAGGGCAAGCGTATTGACGCCATGGGGAAGAGGGTGCACTTCTCCGCCAGCATCTTCATGTGCATGGCGCATTTTGCAACCTACATGAGCGGATATCAAACGTTCTTGTGGGGCAAGATCTTGCCTGCCCTTGAACTCTTGCCTGTGGAGGAGCAGAGGTGGCCTCGGGCCTATCATAACGAGGCACTGGCCCTGACGCAGATGCAGAAAGACCTGGCGACCCACCTGGCTGAGTCTGCGGGCAGACTGTTTGGGACTGCCACCTCCATAAGGAGACACGCGTGGCTCCGTTCTTCTACACTCTCCGAAGAGGGGAGAGCCCTGGCTGAAGATCTCCCGATGCATCCGGAGGGACTTTTCCATCCGGAGACTAACACCAATTTAAAGGACAAACAAGAGTCCCGGCTTAAAAGTTTGGGTTCCAAACTCAGACTTACCAACCTAAGCCCTGGTGGCAGGCTCCCTCTACTCCGTTTCGGAGGGGTTTCGGCTCTTTCTCTAGGGGTTCTAGATACCACCCCTACAATAGATTCCAAAATTCAGGTAGGCAGGCCTTTACTGCCAGAAACCGCCAGCAACCCTACCAGCCGTATCAGTACAGGGCTAGGGGCCAGTCTGGGCCTAAACGGCGTCTTTGATGTCTCAGAGGGGATATCGGACCACCCTTTGGTTGCGGAGATCCATGTTAATTTTAGGGATAGGCTCCTACCATTCCTCCCCGCATGGTCCTCTATTACCACTGATGCGTGGGTTTTGAGGATAATCAGGGAGGGATACCACATTGAGTTTTGGAATTCTCCACGGGTTGGTCTAGTTAGAACCACGCCACATTCTGCTGTGCTGGCCTCAGAGGTGTCATCTCTCCTCAAGAAGGGCGCGATCTCCAGAGTTTCCCCGGCCATGTACAATTCTTGTTATTTTTCTAGGTATTTCGTGGTTAACAAGCGGGAGGGGGGGTTCCGCCCCATTTTGGATTTGAGGGGCGTTAATAAATTTATCACCCCCAAGAAATTTAGAATGGTTACTCTGCTGTCCATCCTCCCTCTCCTCAATAAAAATTGTTGGTTTGTAACCATCGATTTGAAGGATGCTTATTTTCATTTAGCTATAGCCCCAGCTCATCGTAGATTTCTCTCGTTTTGTATTGGCACACAGGCCTACTGGTTCAACTCCCTCCCTTTTGGCCTGGCCTCTGCACCGCGTGTCTTCACAAAGTGCATGGCCGTTGTGGTAGCTTATTTAAGGACCAAGAAGGTCATTATTTTTCCATACATTGATGACTGGCTAATTATGGGTCACTCCCCTGCCCATGTTAGAGATTGTCTTTCTACCACCTTGTCTCTTCTCCAGTCTCTAGGTCTGGTCCTCAACCTGGAGAAATCACAGCTAATCCCCACGCGCCAGATTCAGTTCATCGGTGCCTGGTTGGACTCAGTAGACGAAAAAGCCTCCCTGCCTCCCGGCCGTTTTGCGGCCCTACAGGCCCTCATCGACGAGGCTTTGCTAAGGACTTCCCTACCGGCAAGACAAGTACAGGTCCTGTTGGGACATATGGCCTCTACAACAGCTGTAACACCATATGCCAGGCTGCGCCTCCGACCTCTGCAGGCCTGGTTCCTGCCAGTATTCCACCCTTTGGTGGACAACCCTCGCATGCGCCTGGTTTTACCTCAGGAGGTCAAGGACTCTCTGCTGTGGTGGGCGCAGCGGGACAATATGTGCACTGGACTCCCTTTTTCTGCCCCTTCCCCGTCCATAACTATTACCACGGACTCCTCCATGAGGGGGTGGGGTGCCCATTCGGGCGAGCTGAGGGCTCAAGGACTTTGGGACTCGAAGGATTTAGCTTTTCACATAAATGTCCTCGAGCTTTTGGCAGTTATGAAGGCCCTACAGTCTTTCGAAAAGGTCCTCCTGGGGAGATGTGTGCAAGTGGTCACGGACAACACGACCACTATGTACTACATCAACAAACAGGGTGGGACACACTCCAAGACCCTGTTGCTTTTGTCCATTCAGATTTGGGAGTGGTGTCTGGACCGGCATATCCACCTAGTTGCCCTCTATCTGCCGGGCGAGGAGAACGTTCTGGCCGACGCCCTGAGCAGGTATCCCTTGTCGACACACGAGTGGTCCCTACACCGACGGGAGGTGTTCCGGCTGTTTGCGGCATGGGAGAGACCTCAGATAGACCTTTTTGCCAGCAGAGACAATGCCAAATGTCCTCTGTTTTGCTCCCGGCTCCAAGGGACTCTTCCTCAGGGTTGTCTAGGGGATGCCTTTCTCCTCCATTGGGGCGACCAGTCGCTGTACGCCTTCCCCCCTTCCCTCTTCTCCTGCGGGTAATAGCCAAGATCCAGAGGGACAGAGCAAGGTGCATACTGATAGCTCCCTGGTGGCCTCGCCAGGCATGGTTTTCCTCACTTCTGACCATGTCCAGGGGGGTATTCCATCTACCCAACAGAACAGACCTTTTGTCTACTCAGGGGGGTCAGGTTCTGTACCCCGACATCCACCGGCTGAAGTTAACGGCCTGGAGGATCCTTCCCAGTTAACCACCTCTCTCTCTTCCCTGTCTGCCCCGGTCCGAGCTATAGTGGACTCGGCTCTTAAGGATTCCACTAAGGCTTCTTATGCCTTTAAATGGGCTCGGTTTTCCAAATTTGCCTTAGAGAAGGGAAGCTCCCCGTTGGAAGCTCCCACCTCTACTGTTTTAGATTTTCTTGCCTTTCTCTTTGAGGGAGGCCTCTCGTTTTCCTCTGTTAAGTGTTATTTGGCAGCTATCTCTTCTTACAAGAGAGGCTCTGGCCGTCCATCATGTTTTGTTGACCCTATGGTCAAATTATTCCTTAGGGGATTGTTACGGGCTAGGTCCCCGGTGGCACCAGTGGCTCCCTTATGGAGCTTAGAGTTAGTTTTATCCGCATTGGCAAAGCCCCCCTTCGAGCCTTTGGCCTCTGTAGACATTTCCTTCCTTACATGGAAAGTAGCCTTTTTAGTGGCAATTACATCTGCCAGGAGGGCTAGCGAGCTTTGTGCTTTACGGGTAGATGCTCCCTATTTGAAGTTTTATAAGGATAAGGCAGTGTTGCGTACTGACATTGCGTTTTTGCCCAAGGTGGTCTCCCGCTTCCACCTCTCTCAAGAGATTTTGGTACCATCGTTTTTTCAGAACCCCTCTTCTCAATTGGAACAAGGCTTGCATTTGCTAGATGTACGCAGGGCTTTAGCCTTTTATGTTGACAGAACTGCACCTCTGCGTAAGACTACTAGGCTTTTTATAAAATATAGGAAGGATGCCAGTGACCTTCCTGTGTCCCCGCAACGCTTCTCTGCCTGGATTGTTGCTGTGATACGGCTGGCCTACCGGATGTCCGGTAAAGAGCCACCACAGCAGATTCAAGGACATTCCACGAGATCGGTGTCCACTTCGGCTGCGTTCATGAGGGGCGTTTCCCTGGATGCGGTGTGCCGTGCTGCCACGTGGTCATCCCCGCTGACATTCGTCACCAACTACAAGATGGACGTCAGATCCAGAAGGGAGACTGATTTTGGTAGAGCGGTTTTGTTCTCCGCGGTGGCATGACTCCCACCTTCCAAGGTCAGTGGCTTGCTAATCTATCTTTCGTATGCATTCACAGTGACCACGGAAAGGCAAACATGGGTTGCTTACCTGTAACCATGGTTCCTTTAGTGGTCACCTGCGAATGCATACAGCCCGCCCGCCTCCCCTCAGTCATGCCCTCTTTTCTTTCTAAACTGCGTTCGCGCGGTTGGAGAGGACTGACGGCTGTAGCCCCTCCCACTGGCTATATATACTCTGGGAGGTAGGCGGGGCTTCAGCATTAATTTTTTTGATGAAGGTTTCCGAAGTTAAAGCGCAAGCGCTGGAATATATCTTTCGTATGCATTCACAGGTGACCACTAAAGGAACCATGGTTACAGGTAAGCAACCCATGTATCTTGATATTAATAACAAATTTACAGGTGCTTCTTACCTCATGTTTTTATGGGAGGAATTGACTTGGTGCCCGTTTTTAAAAGCTCATTTTGTCAGTTTATGTGAATAGTCCATTTACCACTTCCCTTTGCTCTTCTGTTAAACAGAGTGATCGTGATCCCCGATGGAAAGAGAGATCAGTGGTCAGAAATTCTATATTAGACCAATATGGGAAAGTTCTTCCTAGAGTTCAAAGGAAGCTGGCTGCAGAGCGAGCCAAGCCTTATCATTTGTCATCTTCAATACGGCGGGAAAGTAAGACATCTCAGAAGAAATTAGTATCTCTATTCTCAAAATGAAATTTTGAAAACTCAGTTTTAATGTCAGCTTTCCTCCTTTCTTTTTTTCCTTCTTAGTTATGAGACCAAAGCCTTTGTCAACAGTTGCAAAGCAAGTTGCTGCAGGGAAAGTCATTACCAAATCAACTTTCATCAATAATGTTCTATCCAAAATTGGAGAGGTGTGGGTGGGAACAGAAGAGAAAAATAAATCATTTCAGAATGAAATGTAAGTATTCCTTTTGTTGAATTCAGAGAGTAATTGTAATTTGTCCATCTACCTCCGTCAAGAGCCTGGGTGTTGTTCTAGACTCATTCCTGTCAATGGAGACCCAAGTTGCCACTGTTAGCAAACAGGCCTTCTTTCATTTCCGCCAGGCGAAGCAGCTAGCACCATACCTCACAAGGGAGGCCTTGGCGACAGTCATTCATTACACGGTGACATCTAGACTGGACTATTGCAATGCGTTATACACTGGCCTTCCCAGGTCTGTGACTCGGAAGATCCGCATTGTCCAGAACGCGGCAGCTAGGATGCTAACACCCTTGAAATGCTGTATAGTGCCAGCTCTTCAACAGTTGCATTGCCTGCCAACAGAATATCAGAGTCTTTATAAGACACTGGTCCTGACGTTTAAGGCCCTGTATGGCCAGAGTCCAATATATCTCAGAGACCGCATTTTCTCTTATGGCCATCAGTGGTCACTTAGACCCTCCCAACACAATCTGCTTTACATTCCAGGCCCAAGAGAAGCACATCTTACGAATGCAAGGCAAAGGGCCTTTTCTATCTCTGCCCCAGCACCGTGGAACTCATTGCCTCCATATATGAGAGTTATGCGCGACCTGCGCCCTTTCACACAGGCTCTCAAGACCTGGCTCTTTAGTAAAGCATTTGATATGTAACTTTAACTTTTATTTTCATGACCTGTGTACGTTTTATCTGGTTTTACTGTTTATGTGTAAATCACCTGTAGCATCTTGATGGAGGGCGATTAATAAGAAATAAATTGATGATGAATATGATGATTTGTATTGCTCCTTGCTAAAATACACAGGAAGATCAGAGCCATTGTTTTTAATTCTTCACCTTTTCCCCATTAGTTACTAATGGCCTTTTACCATGTAATATGCCTTTCTGCATTAGACATTAGGTCTCATTTTGATGGAGTCCGGCCCCACACACCAGGCCGGACATACCTTAGACCTAATCTTTGGGTACGGGTTGAGGGTTACGCAGCAAGCAACAACGAAGGTCCCCTGGTCGGAGGGACCAGCAAGGCCAGAGCCAAAACCTATACTGGCACGCCAGAAGAGGCATATGGACCCCAGCTGCTTCAAAGCAGCCATTGAGCCGATGGAAGTTCCCGGTGGGACCTTGAATCAACGGGTGGACAGATGGAATACAGTCTTGTCGAAAGCCATCAACCAAATAGCCCCCAGATGCCTGATCCGGCCACGAAGAGTCCATTCTCCATGGTTCACGGACGACCTGCGACTGCTGAAGCGAAGGCGGAAGCAGCTGGAGAGCGCGTGGCGTCGGAAACCAACTCAGACGTCGAGATCAGCCTTCAGAGACATGCGCAGGTCATATGAACGGGCGGTCAAAGAGGCCAAGAAGACCTATAACTCCTCCTTAATAGCGGCGGCAAGATCGCGCCCAGCACAGATCTTTAAGATCGTTCGAGACCTAGCTATGCCCAACTCACTGCCGAGAGACAATGAAAATTCAGCTATCTCAGCGGAAGAATTTCAAGTTTTCTTCACTGAGAAAATAATTGCCCTTAGGCGTGATTTACCCTCTATACCTGAGGAGAGGAGCGGGATGGGTAAGAACCCAGCTCCATCGCCTAGCTTGAAACTCGACCAGTTCAAGGCCCTGAATTCAGAGGAGATTAATCAAATCCTGGCCGCAGCAAGGGCAACTACTTGCTCTACAGACCCGTGCCCGTCCCATCTGATTAAGTCCTGTGCGGGGAGCCTCTCGGCCACTCTGACAGGGTTGATAAATCACTCATTGGAGCTAGGAGTTTTTCCCGATGCGCTGAAGGAGGCTAGAGTCCGCCCGCTGCTGAAGAAGGCGAATCTGGATCCAGCGGCGCCGGTGAACTACCGTCCGGTCTCAAACCTACCCTTCCTCGGGAAACTGATTGAACGGGCAGCGCGATTCAATTACAGGAATTCCTGGAAACCTCAGGAAGCCTGGACCCCTGCCAATCGGGTTTCCGCGCCGGACACGGGACCGAGACGGTCCTGGTGGCCATTACGGACGACATCCGCCGCCAATTGGAGAAGGGAGGTTCGGCTATCCTGGTGCTGCTTGACCTCACCGCGGCGTTCGACACGGTGGACCATGACTTGCTGTTGCGGCGACTATCAGCCATTGGGATTCAAGGCACAGCTTTGGCCTGGTTCGATTCCTTCCTGCGGGGCCGTTCGCAGCGTTTTGAGTGGCGAGGCCAAGTGTCCAAGAAATCCACCCTGGACTGTGGAGTCCCCCAAGGCGCCATTTTGTCACCAACGCTTTTTAACATCTACGTCCAACCCTTGGCAAGCATAGCCAGAAGTTTTGGATTTGGGTGCTACCAATATGCAGATGACACCCAGCTTCTGCTGAAGCTTGAGCCAGGCGTAACATCGGTGCCTGAGAATTTCAGACAAGGACTAGAGGCAGTGACCAGATGGCTCCGCTCATACAAACTCAAGATCAATCCATCAAAGACTGAGATTCTATGGCCGGGACGCCCAGAGCCACCCATTCCGCTGCCTCCCTTTGAGGGAGAGCCGCTGATCCCGGCCCCGTCGGTGAAGAGTCTCGGTGTGATACTAGACTCGAGACTCTCACTGGAGGCCCAGGTTGCTGCAACAAGTAAGGGAGCTTTCTTCCACCTACGCCAGGCACGTCAACTGGCACCTTACCTTCCATCAGATGCGCTGGCTACGGTGGTCCATGCCACAGTGACATCACGGCTGGACTACTGTAATGCCTTGTACGTGGGGTTGCCGCAGTCAACCACTCGTAAAATCCAGCTAGTGCAGAATGCAGCCGCCAGACTCCTCACCGGGACACCACTGAGATGCCATATCGCGCCATCTCTACAGCGCCTGCACTGGCTGCCAGTCGAGCTCAGAGCCATCCACAAGATCTTGTCGCTTACCTTTAAGGCCCTCCATGGCGCCGGCCCAGCTTATTTAAAAGACCGCTTGTCCGAACCAGCTCATTTAAGGTCGCGCGTTCAGGAAACAGGGACCTTCTCCGCATCCCAGGTGTGAGTGAGGCCCGCCTCGACACCACGAGACGGAGAGCCTTTTCCATCGCGGCCCCTGTTCTTTGGAACTTGATGCCGGCGGATCAGAGAGCCATCCGGGACATGCCCCAGTTCCTGACCGCACTGAAGACCTGGCTCTTCCGAAAGGCTTACGGCTAAGGACACCCTCCAGACTTGGCCTGAGTTACTGGAACTATTTTAATTAATCTTCCTATTCTTTTAGCTTTTAACTATTGAACTCTTTTATGTGTTTTATGTGTAAGTCGCCCGGAGCACTGACGTGGAGGGCGACTCATAAATAATAAAATCAATCAATCAATCAATATAAACCTTTGCCAGTTTTAGTGCACATTCTATAATGTACTAAGCTGTGCAATTGTCTTTGTAACTTTGAGAAAGTAATCCTTAAATGTATTTATGAATATCACTACTGCTATAAACTTGGCCTCACCTGTTTTCCAAATCTAGAACTGAAGAAGCATTACCCAGCATGCCCTCTTCTAATACCGAGTTACTTGATCCATTTGTTGGAACACCAGTTACTAAATCGTTACGAAAATGTTCCAGGTAAAGTTCTTATATCTGAAGTATATCTGAAATTCGGGAGGGGTTTATGGCATTTGAGTGCTTTCCTAAGAGTTACATGAGCAGCCACACTTGCATATAGTTGTATATGCTGATAATTGGCTGTTGAATCTATAACAAGATATTTGAGACAAAACATAGCTTTGCTTTCAGTTACATTTTATTTGTGGAACTTTGTAAAATTTGAAGATTTCTAGCAATGTTTTTCTATGCTTGGGAAAGCCTCTTGTTACTGAACTTAAATGATGTGTGAACTGTGATAGTGTATTGTTAAGAGCACCATTTTGTAGATTGTAACAATATAGGCATAAGTTAGAAGCACTAGAAGCAGATTCTATTAATATGAAACACATGTTTTCAACACTAAAATATTTACAGATTGCTTGACTTGGTGGTCCAGCCTGCTTCTCTTGGTTCACCGCCCTTCCGAAGCTCAAGAGTTTCTGATTTCTGCATGCTTTCTAGTCCACTGCATTCCAACCCTCGATACTCCTTAAGAACATCACTACCCAAGAACATTGCAAGAGCACCAGAATTAAAATTACTGGAAACACCCCCTGTTAAGGTATTTAGAACTGTGAAGGTTTCATGGACTGAATGAAGCCTATTAGTACATGGCACATCTACTAACTTGGGTTTTAGTTCACACATTTTAAGATGTTTTCTCCTCCCCTTAGAGAGCTAAAGCTTTGACATCTACACCTTTCTCTGGCTTCCCTGGTTTCACCCCTCAGTCCATTTTGAGATCGAGTCTTCGCACTACTCCTTTGGCTACTCCAACCTCATCTCCAGGAAGATCTATTACACCCCCTGTGCGTGCAAAAGAAACAAAAATATCCTTTTTGGAAGAAAACAAAGCTTCACAATGGACTGTTCCAGTAAGTTGGAGGAAATTAATGGTGCAAAAAAAAAAGCCTGACTTCTTACCTGAAGTGTAGGCGCTGTGTGAGATTGAAACTGATGCCAAATATAATCCTCATCTGTGGTACCACTGATTTAAAAGTGGGAGGAGGGTTCTGTATGAATAGTGAATATGGTGTCTAATGCTGGGGTGCCAGATAAGCCCAGATAGCAAGGGTATGATGCCAGTTCTGTCTCTTTTATGCTGCAGTGTTTGCATGATAGCATAAAGAGCATATTCACACAAATGATGTAATGTAAACTAATTCTAGTGTCCAGTTTGTGAGGCAGTTATTGTTAGCTCTTTCCTACCATAGTGTGAAAAATAAAATTGCTAAATAAAATTGTCAATACTGCATTTTCTTTTCTGAAGCTTGAAAGTAGCTGGACATTGTCCACTTAAATATATATTAATGTCAAGATCTAGATCTGTTGTTCCCAACCTGTGGTCCGTGGACCACCAGTGGTCCACAAGAATTAAAATATGGTCCACAGCCTCACCGTTACTACACCTTTACAATGAGAGGGACCGGTCTCGCAAAACTCTCTTATAATGCTGAGGCTTATTAAATATGATTTTATGTGGGCAAGGAGAGACGAGTACCGGATGGCATATGTTCTGTATCAGAAACTAATGCTGATGTGGTCTATCCAATACAATTTTCTGAATCAGCACCCCAAATAACCAAACCGTATCTAAAGTTGACCAAAAATTGATTTGTAACCCTTTTGATACCAATGTTGGAGAGTGGTCCCTGGTCAAAAAAAGGTTGGGAACCACTAATCTAGATTCTTGCTTGCATTCTGCTGTCTCGTGGGTTTCAGTGGGACAAGAGGCAAGTCTCCTTGGCATAATCTTTGGCACAGTAACCTATTGCAGAGTAGAGGACAAAGGAGAAAAGCAGATTGAAATTATAAGAAAACACATAGATAGGAGCTCAGAGGGCAATTGACAAGTTACAGTTGCTTATCTAGAGATCTGGGTGGAGTGTAGCTTTTCTTACAAGTAACATAAAATGCCACAACCTAGTTTGCCCACTCAGATAAATGATTGCCCCATTTCCAAGGCCTTCTCCGTAATGTACAATTGAACTTGTACATTAATCTTTGAGGAACTGAGTCTGTCTGGAGTCGTTCTGTTTAATGGTTACCTTTTTTACAGCTTTAGTCACTTCCGTTAGCATTCTAACATCATAGCATAGAATCATGGAGTAGAAAAAGATAGTAAGGGTCATCCAGTTCAGCCCCCTGTCGTGCAAGAACACATAGTCAAAGTACTATTAGAAAATGGCCACCCAGCAGCTAAACCTCCAGAGCAGGAGACTTCACCGCCCTCCAAGGCAACGCATTCCACTGTCAAACAGCACTTACCATCTGAGTGCAAAGCTCTTGAGCATTGTTAAATTTCAGTACCAGAAGCTTACATATCCAAATAATACACTTGCATTTGATTACTTAAAGGGATGTGGGGGGCTTGGTGACTGCTCGGTTTGGTTCCAGGATCCTCATGCATACCAGTGTTCATGAATGCACAAGTCCCATTCTATACAGTAGCATAGTAAAAAGGTGTCCCTTTGTCTTTGCTATTTATTTATGCTATTTATACGCCATTCTCTACTCCGAAAGGGACACAAGGTGGCCTCCAAATAGGCAATTATTCAATGCCTTAAAACATATACAATTCTAGTAACTTAAAATGAAAATTAAATTAAAATTAACACATAATAAGCACTTAAACGTTTAAAACATTACATTCAACATAAAATCACACCATCTGTAATCATAGTCCCAAGACATTCTGTAGTCATTGCACATATTCCAAATCTCTTATTGCTCTGCACTATTCTCCGAAAGTCTGATCCGAAAGCCAAGTTTTTACTTTCCTTTTGAAGGCTAGGAGCAAGGGGGCTGATCTAATGCCTCTTGGTAGGGAGTTCCTCCGAAAGTCTGATATGAAAGCCAAGGTTTTACTTTCCTTTTGAAGGCTAGGAGCGAGGGGGGCGATCTAAATGTCACTGGGTAGGGAGTTCCATAACAAAGGGGCCACCACTGAGAAGGCCCTGTCCCTCGTCCCCCACCAGTCACTTGTGAGGAAGGCGGGACCGAGAGCTGGGCCTTGCCAGATGATCTTAATCTCTGAGGTGATTCAATAGAAAATGTCAGTATGCTGCTTCTGAGTCAGAGCATTGCATGGCTGTTTTAGAAGATTTTCAGTATTGGAAAAGTTGGGTTTTTATCTATTATAACATGAGTTTTCTTTCTTACTCAAGGTGACAGATTGTAAAGCAAGGCACAGTGCAGTTTCATCTGAATATAACACTGGCATACAACTGGAGGATATGTGGACTAAGCAAGGAAATAACCCCTCCTTCTCCATGAGCAGTCTCCATGAAGACCATGAACATAGGAACCTATCTTTAGAAATTATACAAGGCGACCGTTTAGATGAAACTGACACCTCAAAAGGAATTAACACCATTTGTGTCACATCTGCACACCCGACTTCAAACTATTATGATTCAAAATTACCAGTTGACTATGGGAGTAACACCTTTGCAGCCTCTCAGACAGTTCATGTTTTCTCTGAAGACACTGTAAATATTCCAAGCTCAGCTGAGAGCAATGACAGTGAGACAGCTGAAAGTGATCCTTTAGAAATGGAACAGCAGACATCTCCAGAAGTAAAACTGTCAGTTGGTATGTGTTCTGTCATCTTTCTACAGACAATGGGAAAAGCAGCATGCTGAAACAGACCAAAATTCCAATCACTGTATCATTGTTTCTTAACACTATATGTGTGCAATAGGAAAGAATGGAAGCAGCCACATCCAACAAATAGCATTATCTCCAACATCTGGGGAGAAACAAGTCTAATATATAGTGTGGCCCTGTTGGTTGCCATTTTTTCTATTAAAAACTTGAATAGTTGAGTTTGTCAATTTGGGAGCAAGTAAGTCCATGAAAAATACATAATATTCT
This sequence comes from Anolis apletophallus, assembly GCA_030556195.1. Taxonomy (NCBI): domain Eukaryota; kingdom Metazoa; phylum Chordata; class Lepidosauria; order Squamata; family Anolidae; genus Anolis; species Anolis apletophallus. The sequence goes on along the minus strand of JARBWK010000003.1, from coordinate 169,845,032 downwards.
TTACGTGTTTAGGAAACACACAAAGGAGTAAAAAATGATTTGATTTGATTTTTTTAAAAATAGTGTTTTGAAGAGTAGGCATTAAACTTCCCAAATTGTGTGTTTAGATGTTTAGTTGGTTGGGGTCCAAACAGGTTTTCTCCAGCCAAAGGATGCCCTCCCCACATTTTGGACTACAACTCCCAAAAACCCTTGTGACTGGGAGGAATTGCATTCCACGACAACTGAATCTCACCAACTTCATGAAAACTGATTTAAATTAAGCCAGAGGTCAGTTAGTGGCTGGAGGGAAATGTATACTGCAATGCTTCTTACAGATCTTGTTTTAAGATGATTTTTTGTGTGTGTCAGGAGCAACTTGTGAAACTGCAAGTCGCTTCTCGTGTGAGAGAATCGGCCGTCTGCACAGATGTTGCCCAGAAAACGCCTGGATGCTTTACCATCCTGTGGGAAGCTTCTCTCATGTTCCCACGTAAAAATCTGGAGCTGACAGACGGGAGCTCACCCACTCCATGGATTCATACCACAGACCTTTTGGTCAACGGTCCCATTGGCACAAGGGTTTAACCCATTGCGCCACCAGGGGCATGAATAGTAATTGCTAAACAAATTACGATCTGCAATTTAAAAAAAAAATCTAATTGTTCCTTCACAGCAGCCTGTGGTCATGATTCTCTTAAATTAATAAATTACAATCTGCTTCTCCAATGAAAAAAGCAAAATATTAATATATCATAGCTAGGTACCTGTAAGCAGTATTGGCTTCAATGAATGCCCTTTCTTTCGGTGGCTAGCACAAAATGCTTCTGACTATAGTACATTTTAACAAACTCCAGAAGAAGATATCATTTTCTGTGCCATCTGCAATATATCAAACCTTCCATATTAGGTCTTTGGCGCACACAGAGACTACTGGAGTTTGAAAAAAGCAGAAGCAGTTCCAGAGTTTCATTGCATATGTCTTCTCTAGAACTCGCCACAATATTAGCCAAAAAAGGCCCTGCCTTTGTTTCTCTTTATATGCAGTTTGTCAACCTTTCCATTACAAAATCAGAACATTTCACTTACAATAAAATGTCAATATAACATAAGCATTTGTGTTTCCTTTAGGTCTTTTTTAAAGTTGTGTGCATTTGGGTATGCTTTTTTTCCTCAAAAAAATAACATTGTGCCTTCTGTTGACAGAATTGTCTAAAAAGGAGACACTTCCTAAGGATAGAGTATTGGTGATGGATCATTTAAATGCTGTTGAAGACACTGTAGTCTCTTTTGTGCCTCCCAATGAAAGGTGAATATGCCAAGTAGATCTTGGAAAAATTATAGGTGTCACAGCTGGATTTAAGGTGTATTTTGTTTTGTTCAGTTTCTTGGCTTTTGTGATTGCGATTTGCTAGCTGATTTTGGTACTCATTAAATGTTTATTGAATATACAAAATAGTAAGAAACGCAGACCACCTATTCCTAGCTGTATGGCAGTTTAAGAAAAAGCAGGGTTGCAGACTTGTCCATAGAACAGCTTTCCATGGATTCTTTATTCAATTGTAATATTGATTTAAAATCTGTGATGTTGAATAGATTTAGTAATATTTATAAAAATGATTTTTAAATGTTTTTGAAATTTTAAATGAATGTTGTTTTTTTTATACCTAGTGGAGCAGGTGCTGTAGAAGCCGGTGTGCCATTGTTGTTAAAAGAAGGGCTCCTGACTGAGTCAAATGCCAAAGCCTTGGAGCTAGATGAAAGAGATGAAGAATGTATGTGTATTTTCATTATCATAGAAATCAAATTACCAGAAGAGCTTTCCCCATTTGCTTTTAACAGATAAAATATCCATTTAATTTCCATATTGTGTGACAGTACGTTCACTTTAGGATTCCAAAGCATTTATATTATTTAAAATTTTGGAAGTCCAGTATGTTTACTAATATGTTCTAAAAACACATATTTGATATGATAATCTTATCTTTCCATGTTTCAGAGGTAGCTTACAGATTTAATCGCATTTTATTTTAGAATCGTCTAAGAAAGATTTGTTGCTGTATTGACCTTTTTCTGCAAAAACTTTTTTATAAAAAGTTTTTAAAGATCTTTTCCTAGAAAAATTCATCCACAGAATTTCATCTAATCTTTATATGATATATCCAGAAGACAGCAGGGAAGCAATTTTCTTGTCTGTCCTTTTGTATAAGCTGACTAAGCTTGAATGGAGTGAATTTACACCAAAAGCCTTTGCTTCATTTGTACTGTACATATTTTCAAACAGTTAGCATCCTTGTAGGACTGCCCTGCACAACATACAACCTGTGGGCCAGATGCTTTCTGTGCAGCCTTCAGGCAAGCTCATACACCCCCAACCTCATGCCATTTGTTGGGGCTTTCTCCCCCCCCCCGCAGGCCTTTGCGTGCCTGCCAAGGGAGAAGCTGAGACGCCTTCCCATATTTGCACTGTTTCCATGGTAATGGCATATGGCTGAGGAGAGGCTTGGGGTCCCCCCCCGTTCGCCCCCCCCCCCGGTTCGCCTGCCTTCTTGGCCATGCGAACAGAGTGCAGCTGCAGAGAGGTGTGGGGTTCTGACTTGGGGCTTGGACCCTTTTCCAGCCTTTGTGCCATTCCCACAGGAACAGCATGAGGGTGGGGAAAGGGGGAGGGGGAGTGGTCCATGGAAGGGTTTGTGGAATAATCTTGGCCATTCACAAGGGCCAAGTTGTGCAGGCCTGTTGTAGGGAAATCCTATTGATTTCTGTAATTTTGAGAATTATGTGGTCAAGTATTACCTTAGCTTTATTCAGGCCATATTAAAAAGAAGTCTAATATTTTTGTTTTTAAAATGGGAGCATTATGGTAAGGATCGCACACATTTCAAAAACTGTAATTGCTATAACTTTGTTTCACTAGTACTAGGAGGTACGTAAATATATATAACAATTCTTAGCTTATCCGAGCCAGTAGCAGCTGGATATTTTTCCCTGTGTATAAGCATTATAATCTGCCCTTACTACTGCAGTAGCTCAGAACAATCTCAGTGCCTTTAACTCGGTGATGAATAGAAGTCTAGTATGTTCTTTCAGTATGGTTGAAGAGAAGATTTTATGAGTATTGTCATTGATTTTAAAATTATTAATGTAGAAATAAGTAAGATGATTTTTCCTTTTTCAGCTATCATCAGTATTCCTGATAGTGACGAAATGACTAGTATTCATTCAAACAATGAACTTGAAGTAGTAGCATTAGAAGAAGACAAAACAGAAGCCAAAGAAGAAATTTCAGTAGTACTGCAAGAAGAAGCACCACTTGATAGTGAACCTGAAATTCAAGATCGGAAAGTAAATAAAATCCATATTTATTATCAATGTTTCATTTGATATCAGTAATACTGTTTGATATCAGTGATAATTATTTTACTAGTATAAACACTCCCAAATTTTGATACTGGATCACAAAAATAATCAGGCTATTCCTCCATATGGAGAAACCCTAACAGAGCAGATTAAGAAATATTATTTTCAGAGTGTAGTGCTCCTTCTCAATGATACGAGTGTATAACAGCCTGAAAAATTGTTGCACGTTGTTACTACAAAGTGGCAGCAATATCTATAGGTGCTAAGGGCCAGATCTCCACTTCTCTATGTGGCTTTGTTCCATTTCATCTGTGTGCAGAGTATAGCTTTTAAACAGTTTAATTCTTTCTCTCAACTAGTGGTTGTCAACCTGTGAGTCCCCAGATGTTTTGGCCTTCAGCTCCTAGAAATCCAAACAGCTGGTGAACTGGCTTCTCTAAACTTTAAAGTACATTCTGGAAAACATTGTGCTGGAACTAATTTCATATGATTTTTGTTCTTTAGGTCATTGAAGACAGAAAACAGGAATCATCAGTTGCAGAAACACAAATGGAAGCATTGCCAAACATGGAGCTATGTCCCTCAAGCAACCTCCACTTTGAATACAACTGTGACACTATGGAGCAGCAGGTTACATATGATGTTCCTGATAAAGATATTGAAGAACCTCACTTTAATGAAGGAGAAGGCGAGCTTGTCCTGTCAGAGAACAATTTTTCTTTGATATTAGAAGGGGATGAAGAGACTGAGACAGAAAATGCTGCTGCATTAGACACTTCTCTTGTTTCACATAAATCAAATGTAGATGGTCAAAACACAAGCATTGCTGGAAACAACAACCAGGAATGTCTCACCAATACAGTATCCACAGTAACTAGTGATGTGATTTCTCAAAGTACTGCTGAAGTATTGCCGTATGTACCTGAACCTATTCAGGTGGCTATTGCTGAAAACCTTTTAGATGTAATAAAGGACACAAGAAGTAAAGAACTTGCCACTGAAGCAGAACAATCTGATAATGAGAGCATAAACAAGAAGGTGTCAAGTTCCCCCCAGTCTCCCTTTGAGAAAAAGCAAGTTACAGAATTGAACCAAGTGGAAGGTTTGGCGGTATCTAATGTCTGTGCAACAGAGCAAATGACACAAAGCCTGAATGTCCCATTGCCTGATGACCAACTATTGACGGAGACTAAGAAAGCAGAAGTGCTAGTACTGCCCACCCCAAGGAGAAGTTCTAGGCGAGCAAAGGAGACTCCAAACATTCCTAAAAGACTTCCTACTATCAGTTCTGAAGAATCTCAAGACCTGCAAACACCCCAGACTTCGGTTGTTCCAGTAACAGATGCCACCAAAGCAAATGAGTCTGATTTAGAAGAATCAAATGTTCAGACACTTGCTCAGGAGTCTGAAGCAATCATGACTCCAAGAGGGAGGCCAAAAAAACAAAAAAAGCTTGCATCAGAACTTCATGAATATCCCAAGGAGCAACCATCTTCTGGTTTCAGAAGAAGTTCTAGACATAAAACAAGCTTAAGGGATCAGGAAAGTAGTCAATTTATCATTGATCATGCAATACAGATGACAATAAAACCCAAAAGTGCAAAGAAACTAAAGGCCCTTTCTTTTCAGCTCACAGAAAATAAAATTTCAGATCAGGCAGTGGAATTCAGTGAACAGCTGCTGAGTCCGAAACCAAGTAGAATGAGGTCAAGAAAGTATGACATACTGCAAGCAATATCTGAGACTGAAAAGGAACCTGAGAAATCATCATTGGCTACACCAATAAGAAGGGGCAGAATGAGAAAGTCAAGTCTACCAGAAGCTTCCGAACATGATATGCAGCCAGCTGCTCCACCTGAACAAGAGGGAATACAAAACACAAGTGTATCAGGAGCAGTTCCTGGTCATGAAACTGAACTTGTTCTTACTGAACAAACACCTATACAACCCAGGAAAAGAGGCAGACCAAGAAAGAATCCTTTGATTGTTTCAGCAAATTTGCAACTACATGTATCTCAGTTATCTCCTCCTCAAACAGACTCTAAAACCTTGGTCACTCCTAGAAGAAACACCAGAAGTAGAGCATTAAATCAGTCAACAATGGCAGGAACTTCACTGCCTCTACAAGAGTCTGCAGTGGACACTCCAAGGAGAAGAACTGCAAAGTCTGTGTCTCTGAGGATAGGAGAAACAGAAGTAGAAAAACCTCTTCCAGAAGAACGTTCTGTCCAATCAAGGAAAATAGTAACTTCAGCAAGAAGTTCAGGAAGGAGACCGTCTAAGATGACATCAATCAGAAAGAGGAGCCAACTCTCATCTCTTTCTGGGGAAAGCACAGAAGAGGAGAAACACTTGCCACAGGGAACTAGTGATCCAGAAGAACTGCAGTCTGCAGACATGACCAAACTAAGGCTCAATGATACAGGAACAACTCTGGTACAGCATGGCACTCACAGGACAAGAAACAATAAAAAGGGTGTAGATGAGAGCTTCTCTCTGGATGAAGCTTTCTATTTTTCTCCACCTCTAACAAAGTTCACAGAAAAATCAAAAGGTATTTGATTTTTTTTCTTAGGCAGTAAAATTATGTGTTTTTATCCATTTTCTGTCATATTCTTTATGGTTTCTAGTGAACTTCCCAGTTCACCCCATTTGCTTTGTTTGCGTCAAAGCAAAAAGGTGATAGAATTTTATTTATTTATTAATTTATTTATTAATTCGATTTGATATACCGCTCTCTCTGTCGCTCAGAGCGGTTGAGTCAGTAACTCCCAAATTGGCTTTATGGGTGCAGAGAACTGCCAAGAAACAGTGTACCCTGTGGTGAATAGAGATCACAGAAATGTTATATTGGTTTGGAGAACCAAACATAATTGTCAAAAACAAGAAAGGTTTGAAGACACTACATTGGCCTTTTGACTCATATCCTATTGTCCGTGTTGCTTTGGGATGAAAGGAGGACTAAGTCTTATTTTTCCCTCCCTAATGTAACCTTGGAGTGAAAAGATGAGGTCAGATTATGTTGCTTCTAACCGACATCATCAGTGTGATCTCATATTTTCTTATGGCATTAGTGGATCTTAAAGGTTAAATGCAAATGTCAACAGTAGCTGAAAAATAAGGAGCATGCTCTATGAAATACCCCTCCCCTTCTTAGGAAAGACAGATTTCCTAGTAGCAGGGCTTAATTTGGCTAGAATCTGGTCTTGGGTTTATGTAATTTTTACCTTTGCTTTCTAATAATAGTGCATCTGAAGCAATTACAGGGTGGACAACTTTTTTCTAGGAGATCTTAGTTCAATCGTTTCCCCCAACTGCTTGTCTGTTAAAACAGCACAAAAAGACTACAGCTTGGCTGTCCTTTCATCTTACTTGGAGCTATTATTTGACAGCATTAAACATCCTCCCAAGGCTTACCTAATCATATGGGGTGGGGGTTGGGTAATTGTTGAATGCTCTAGCAAATAAGGCTAAAAAAATCAGCTTTATACCATATTGCTTAATCCTATGGCTTGGTGTTTGATGGTCAGTTTTAGTTGGGGTAAACTCTCCACCTAAGGTTCAAGATTTTACTTAAAGTCATCTGGAATGTTTCGTTTTAAGTCCAAACTAAATATATGTGCTCCTTAATTTTAGGTGAAAAAGCAGTATCGCCTGTGCAGCTCAAATCTTTAGAAGCAGGCTTGACTTCTCAGTTTGTCTTCTCACCTCCTGTTTTGAGATCCAGGAAAAAACAAGCGTCCAGTATTTCAAGGATTGTGGAAGAATTGGTGAGTTTATTGCTTCTCCTTTCATGCCTATATTTTCTGTGGCTTCACAAATTAGAACAAAACAACATATTTTAGTAAAATAAACCTTTTACCCTTCTCTAGGAGAGAGATTAGAATGCTGTAACCCTTGTGTCCCAATTCCACCCCACCTGGGCCTTTTGCATCCTCAGGGGGGGGGGGGGGATCCATTCCAAAATCCCCTCTGTCACCTAATGAAAAGTGGTTCCAATACCTCTATGGAAACAAATCACAATGCTAAAAACACAAAATATGTGTTAGAACAAGTGTAACCTCTGGAGAAGGAAAAATGGCCCTAGTGCCTGTCCCTCCTTCTCCAGGTGGAGATTTATGAGCAGAGAGTGAGTGGGGAAGATGTGTACCATTGGGGAAAGGGGTTAAAATCTGGCAGCTTGCATCATGGGAAGCTGGTAAATGGAATGAAAGGTTGACATAGTTGGCAGGACATGGAAAGACGAGTGGAGAGGCAGCAGAAGGAATGGAGCAAGGAGGGTGAGCTGCCTAAGCAGCAGCTACAAACTCAGAAATAATCAAATCTGCAGGGGGGGACCTGCAAATCGGAGAGGCCAGTTGCAATATGTGAATGCAATGGTGTAATCCAGGTTATGATTTTTTTTAAAAAAAGATGAGTCATTTATTGTTAATATATGGAACAATGACCATTATATCAGTGTAATGTCAATATATATTGTACAAGTTTTAAATGTCCATGCTGCTAGCTGTAAAAGAGTTAAGTTGTGGACCAACATGAAGCATGCGTGAATGAGCTAATAACAGTGGGGTATAAATACAGCAGATGCCATTGGTTTTTTTCTGTCTTGGCTCTTCCCTTTCATCTGACCGTGCTAATGGTCAGTGTTATTACAATGAATGAAATGTAAATAAATATAACAGCCGCTACTGAAGCAGAAACAACTGTCTGAAGTTAGTTAATTGGATGGTAAGAAGTAAATTGGCCAGCAAATTGCACTGATATATTATCTAAATCAGTTGTTCCAAATCCTTGGCCATGGAACCCATCCAAAGCCCCCCCCCCCCCAAGAACCCTAACTCTGTCCCTAAGCATTGTGAACCCACAAAGTTCTTCCTTCTTTCATCTATTCTTATTGCCTGGATGTTGTGTATGATGTAAAAATGTTTAATACTTTTAATATGAGTCACTTTCAACAATTCATTTGAAAGGCTGGAAATGTTTTTTAAATGATTGTAGAACCCTATGAGTTTTTCTATGAGCATAAGTAAAGGTAAAGACTTCCCCTGACATTAAGTCTAGTTGTGTCCGACTCTGGGTAGTGGTGCTCATCTCTATTTCTAAGTCGTAGAGCCAGTGTTGTCCACAGATGCCTCCTAGGTCATGTGGCCAGTATGACTGCATGGAGTGCCGTTTACCTTTCCACAGAAACTGTACCTATTGATCTACTCATATTTGCATGTTTTCAAACTGCTAGGTTGCTAGAACCTGGGCCTAACAGCGGGAGCTCACCCTGCTCCCTGGATTTTAATTGCCAACCTTTTGGTCAGCAAGTTCAGCAGCTCAGCGGTTTAATCAGCTGCACCACCAGGGGGCCCATATCATATCTGTGAGCATATCATAGAATAATAGAGTTGGAAGAGACCACATGAGCCATCTAGTCCAACTCCCTTTCAAGACATCAAGTGAAAAGATGAATAACAAGTTCCTCATTATTCAGATGTCTTAACATACTTTATTTGTTCTTAGGAACTACCAATTAAGGAGGAAAAAGATGCCATCTCGATAGAGTCAATAGAAAAGTCAAAAATAACAAGAAGCAGAGCTACAAAATCTAAAGGGACAAAAAGAAGCAAGTATGCAATGATTCTATCTTTTAAAAGTTATTTTGAAATTACAAAGACATTTGACATTTGATGTTACTGTAGCGTAGAGGAATTTGATGGCTTGAAATCACTGATTTGGTCTTTTGTTTACAGCCCGGCAATGGTGCCAGTAATTTACTGCCACGGCTATAGGATCACAGCTTAAATGAGTGTGAATTGATGTTTTTATATGTTCATGTGTTTTATTTTATTGCATTTTATATTGTGTTCACTTTTATGTTTGTTTTTGGGCACTTTGTGCTATCTGTAAGCGGCCTCGAGTCCCTTTGGGGAGATGGTGGTGGGATATGAGAATAAAATTAAAATTGTTAACCAAAATCTTGAAAGTAATAATCTAATTCACTTAAAGGAAGACACTGCCTCTCAGCATAACCTCTTTCCCCATTTTCCTTGCAGAAACTTAGGAAAAGAAAGCAGTTGGTCCCCACCACCAATGGAAATACAGTTCATTTCTCCTTTTGGCACCCCAATAGATGGAACAAATAGCAAACAGAGAGAACCTTTGGACAAAGCAGAAAAAGCTGTTCGAAAGACTGTTCATAAGAAAGAGAGGCAAGAGAGGCGGCTGTCTAGCTATCCAAAGCCAGTTGTTCGGAAGAAGATGCTATAACTGTTTTATTTTTTAATGTGTAATATATACCAGAATTGTGTGGAATATGAAGAAATAATCATCTAATTTGGAAGATAATTTATATAAATTATTGTAAAATTTCAGAAAACTAAATGTCTTCAATAAGTAACTCCATATGGAGTGTGATTTCTTCAGTCAATGCAGTTTTTCTATTTTATAAGACACTTCATACATTTATATAATATGTAAATACGTCTTATTTTAGGAATGTTAAATAAAAATGTATACTTAACAATGATTATTGTCCACTAGATTTTTCAAAGAATCTGGGTCTGTGGGACAAACGAACCCAAAGTGGATTTTAATGACGGATTGCCACTGTTGATGCCTCTGTCATGAGAGGCTAGCATTCTTCTTCTTTTTTTAAGATAGTTTGCTCTTGCAAGGTTTTTAAAAATTAAAATTTGGCAGTTTCAGTATTTATAGAAAATGTTTTGACCTTCTGAGAATTGGTAAAACGGTTTACCCATCAGAAACAAATCCTTCCTTTCCCGATTGAACATGTACTTTATTGAAATCAGAATGTAAACAATTGTATTGAAGCTGTGCAATATTTTTTTGTATTTGTCTTAACCTGGGAAAGCTGCTCCTCAGTTGATAAAACAAAATCTCACCTCAAACGTTTCATGGTTTCTTTCAATTTGCTGCATTAGTGGAACGTTCCAACACTCAAGGTATTTTATATGTTCACTGATGTCCCCCATGGGATTTGAACATTTTCTGGAATTTTGCCTATTTAAATTTGACTCGTGTTTGATATTTTTTGAAATGCTGCATGTTTTATAGACTTTGTGGTTAGTATTGCTGCCACAATTTTGCTAAAATAAAAGTTGCCTGGAAATGCATTTCTCTTCAGTTTTTGACACATGTTGCATAGCCCAGAGAACAGTGAAGGCAAATTCAAACGCCATCATAGTGCAAACTGACAGAGAAGCAAAATATACCCAATTTATTGAGAGTTTGACAAAGAATGCTCAATTTTCCTTATGTAATTATTTTGAGAATGTTCAGTGTGACCAATTGCAATTCCTTTTAGTAATAATTTATTAGGTAACTTATACAGGTGATGAACGCATTAATAATCCAAAAGCCTAGAAAGAAACAAGCTGCTTTGCACTCTGCTCTACCACTTTTTCCCCAAAGCAAGATGTTGAAGATAAACTGATGGGCATGCTCTGTATTTTTCTTTCTGGAAGGTTTAAAGCAACGAAAGCATGCCAAGTTATGACAGCGTGAAAGTGGCAGTACGTGTAAGACCTTTCAGTCAGGTTAGTAACTAATTTTATGTACTCTGTTGAAAACTAAGGCCAAAGAACACAGGTTTAGGGGGAGTTTGGGTGTATTCTGGAAAGGTGTGTGACAAAGCAAGGTGAAAAGGAACTCGGACCTAGTCTTCCAGTATTCTCTTCTTTAGGTATGCTTTTTTTAGGGAGTGAGGAGGCAGAATTAAGACTAGTGTTGCTAGCTTAATTGTTGTATGCCTTTAAGTAATTTCTGACTCATGACAACCTTAAAGTAATAGAGGGCTCTTGGCAGAATTTGTTCAGATGGCTTCCTCTGAGGCTGAGACAATCTAACTTACCCAAGTGGTTTTTCATGGCCAAGGTAGGGTTTGAATCCTTATCTCCTACTGGCCTACTCTCGTCACTTAAACCAGGGGTCAGGAACCTATGGCTCGCGAGCCAGATGTGGCTCTTTTGATGATTGCACCCCTGATTGGCTGCCTTCCACTCACCCGGCCGCTCGCCTGCAAGGAAGGGTCCGCATGCCCATTCGCGCTCCCTCCGGCCTGGCTCACTGGGCGTCTGGTTAGAATGAGCCGCTCTCAGGGGTTGAGTGCCAAGGCGGCAGCAGCCAATCAGGGGGCAGGATTTTTTGCGCTGGTTTTGGCAGGAGGAGGAGGCGGAGACCAAAAGGCAGTGAGCGAGCAGAGGGGTCGGCAGCGCGGAGGTGTTTACCATCAGGGCCGGGGGATGCGAGGGCCCTTGGGTCACCGCAGGTCAGTGCAAGGGCCTCTTTCCTGCCTCTGAGGTTCTGGGAGGGAGGCGCCCTTCTGATAGGCCTTGGAGGAACCGCGGAGGGGGGGGGCTCCCTCGTGCGGAGGAGGAAGCTGTTGCTGTTTGAACGGGAGGGAGGCAGGATGCTGCTCTGGGAGCTGATGGCGGGGAAGCCTTGTTTGATTCATTATCTACCAAGGAGATGCGATTCCCAGCACACTTCTGTGGGAAGGGATGAAGGCAAGGCTTTCCTTGAGCCCTTTCCACTCTGGGCCTGGTTTAGGGGAGAGGAGGGCCTCCCCCTCGGAGCGCAGGGAGGCGGGCAAAGCAGACCCTTGCCCGCAAATTACTCTTGGCAGTTTCACAATATCTGCTTTGAAATGGGCTATCTGAGGCCACACTTTGATAGTGTAGGATTTTCTTCCTTGGTATTCTGGGACATAGGGCTGTGTGGAAGAGCCCCCAGAATGGCAATGCAGATAATCCACAATATCTGCTTTGAATAGAGACCTTTTCTACACAGCTGAATAAAATCCCATGTTATCTGCTTTGAACCAGATTATATGGCAGTGTGGACTCAGATAACCCACTTCAAAGCAGATATTGTGGGATTTTCTGCCTTAATATTCAGTGTTTTAGGCTGTGTGGAAGGGCTTTTCTCATAGCTTTACATATATATTCTCACATTTAGTTGAATTCATTCTTTATATATATATATATATATATATATATATATATATATATATATATATATATAAAATATGGCTCTCACTGAAATAAAATTCAAAATATTTTGCTTTTACAGCTCTCTGAGTCAAAAAGGTTCCCGACCCCTGACTTAAACCATTATACTACATTGGTTCTACTGCAGAGGTCACGATACTAAGACTCAAGCTCATTTACCCGGCCCTCACCCTAAACTTTAGACTTAGGGTCACTCTAAATCTGAAATGACTTGAAGGCGCACAATTAGAGGGAGAGATTTACAAGTTAGAACATGTCCAGAGAAGGGTGTCCAAAATTACCAAAAGTCGAGACCATGCCCTATGAGGAGTACCTGAAAGAGCTGGGTATATTTAGCCTGTAGAAGAGAAGGGTAAGAGGAAACAACCATGTGTAAATATTTGAAAGGATGATCTAAGGGAGAGGGAGCAGGCTTGTTTTCTGCTGCCCTGGAGACTAGAACTCAGCAACGGGTTCAAATGACAGGAAAAGAGTTTCTACCTGAACATTAGGAAGAACTTCCTGGCCATAAAAGCTGTTCAGCCGTGGAACTCTCTGTCTCGGAGTGTGTTGAAGGCTCCTCTTTTGAAGGCTTTTAAACAGGTGGTTGGCCATTTGTTGGTGGTGTTCTGCTTGTGAATTTCCTGCATGACGGAGTTGGACTAGGTTATCCATGTGGTCTCTTCCAACTCTATGATGATGATTCTGCCAAAATAAACGAAGAGCGAATGAAGAGGCAATATGAGCATTGGTGTTGCCTAGCTTTGTTACTGTATGCCTTGTGGCAATCCTAAAGCAAATCTATGACAGGGATTTCTTGGGAAAATTTGATCAGAGGGTGATTGCCATAGACCAGGGCTGTCCAACTTCTACTGGCCCAAGGGCCGGAATTCCAGTCTCTGATGACCTGGGGGGCCAAAGGGTCTGCCTCCGCCTTCGGCTCCGCCCCCTCCCCTCCCCCTCTCCTCCCCCAGGGAGGGGGAGGCAGAAGCCCCAAAAGGAGAAGGCAGCTGCGCAGGCCTGCGCAGCTGCCTCCTCCTTTTGGGGCTTCTGCTTGTATGCGCATGGGTAGATAGATTAGATCAGGGGTGCCCAGTCCCACACTTTTTCAGCATGGGAGCTACTTATAAAACAACCAAGTCACAAAGATCTACCTACACAGAAATGTAAATCGTATAACTATTTTCTAATTTACAGTATTAAGGGTTCTTTGTATGTACAATGTATGCTGATGTACCTTGCATAACTGAACAAACTAATATTGCACAACACACATAATAAATAATTGTTTACATTTTTTGCAATTAACTGAGTTTACTTTGAGGACTTGCACTGAACTGAATCAGCCAGGGATAAACTGGCAGAATGAAAGCACACAGACTTTTCAACTGCAAGTCCATTGATCAATGTGGCCAATCTCTCTCGGCATTACTTCGCGAACGAAGATTCAGGAAGGACTCATCCCACGCTTTTTACAAGCGCGTTGATGACTAAAAAGGCCAATCTGAGATAGGCAAGTTCGGTTGCAGAAAGCGCAGCAGAAAGTCTCCTTGGGTGATGTTTTTTCCAAGTTGCGGTTCTTTCTGCGTTGTCGTTTCTCTTCGAGACCCATTCGGCGTGTCTTCTCGAAAGAGGCCGCAGCATTGTGGATAGTGCTTCTCCATGCCTCCCGATGTGAGGCCAGGGTGGACCATTGTTGGTGATCAATCTGGCCAAGCCTGAGATGTTGTTTCAGGGAGTCCTTATATCTCTTTTGGGGGGCGCCTCTCTTGCGCTGACCCGTGGCGAGTTCACCGTAGAGTAGTATCTTTGGGAGGCGGTGGTCCTCCATCCTAGAGACGTGTCCTGCCCAGCGCAGCTGTGTTCTCAATAGCATGGCCTCAATGCTGGTGATCCCTGCTTGCTCAAGGACAGCAACATTCGTCACATAGTCGGTCCAGTGTATATTTAGGATTGTGCGAAGACAGCGCTGATGAAAGCGCTCGAGTCGTAGGTGTTGGCGATAGGTGACCCATGTTTCAGACCCATAGAGGAGAATGGACAGTATGATAGCTCTGTACACACTGATTTTGGTGCTTTGTCTCAGGTGCTTGTTGCTCCAGACTCTTTTGTGAAGCCTTCCGAATGCACTATATGCCTTTGATAATCTGTGATCTATCTCTTTGTCAATCTTGGCGTCTGAAGAGATGATGCTTCCCAGGTAGGTGAACTGCTGAACGGACTTAAGCACAGATGTGCCTATGCTGACGTGAGGATGGTGGTGTTCTTCCTGTGGTGCGGGCTGGTAGAGGACTTCTGTTTTCTTCAGGCTGACTTCCAGCCCAAACAGCTCTGCAGCTGTTGCAAAGCAGGATGTGAGGCGCTGCAGGGCTGCTTCTGAATGGGCGACAAGGGCAGCATCGTCAGCAAAAAGTAGCTCACGGACTAGATAGTTTAGAGTCTTAGTGCGAGCCCTCAGACGGCTTAAGTTGAACAAGCTACCATCAGTACGATAGCGTATATATATGCCGTCTTCTTCTTGTAGGTCTGCCATAGCCCTTTGGAGCATCATGCTGAAGAAGATTGTAAATAGGGTTGGTGCAAGAACACAACCTTGTTTCACTCCATTAGTTATGAGAAAGGGCTCCGAGAGAGCATCGCCATATCTGACTTGACCGTGCTGGCCCTCATGTAACAGGACAATCATTTTGAGGAACTTGGGGGGACATCCTAGACGTTCCAGGATCTGCCACAGACCTTTCCTGCTCACAGTGTCGAAGGCTTTGGTGAGGTCGACAAATGTTACATAGAGTCCTTTGTTCTGCTCTCTACATTTCTCTTGCAGTTGTCTAAGGGCAAAAACCATATCTGTGGTGCTCCTATTTGCTCTGAAGCCGCATTGGCTTTCAGGGAGAAGTTCTTCTGCAATAGCCGGAACTAATCTGTTCAGGAGTATCCTTGCAAGGATTTTTCCAGCAATGGAGAGCAGTGTTATACCTCGATAGTTTGAGCAATCGGATTTTGTTCCCTTTTTCTTATACAGGGTGATGATAACTGCATCTCGGAGATCTGATGGCAGTTCACCTTTTTCCCAGCAACTCACAAGGAGCTCGTGGAATTTAGCATGCAGTACATGACCTCCCTGTTTCCAAGCTTCAGGTGGGATTCCATCGATCCCGGCTGCCTTGCCATTTTCAACTGCTGTATGGCCTCAATGGTCTCTTCCAGAGTGGGAGCTGTGTCCAGTTCATTTTCATTGGTTGTTGTATCATGTGTTGGATAGCTGAACCTTGGACTACTCGGCTGGCATTAAAGAGACCCTGAAAATGTTCAGCCCATCGGTTCAGGATGGAGGTTTTATCAGTAATTAGTGTTTGACCATCTGTACTGTATAAGGGGCTTTGGACCTGATAAGTAGGTCCAAACACTGCTTTGAGAGCTTCATAAAAACCTCTGTGATCACCGAGATCTGCACAGCGTTGTGTCTTTTCTGATAAATCAATCCACCACTTGTTCTGGATGTCTCTGAGTTTTTGTTGGAGTTTACTACATGCGAGACTTAAAGGCTGCTTTTCTTACATGGCAAGATGGCTGGGCGAGGAATGCCTGGTGAGTGGTTCTCTTCTTTGCCAACAGCTCCTGGATCTCTTGGTTGTTTTCATCAAACCAGTCTTGGTTTTCTTAAGGGAGAATCTAGGGATTCTTCAGCAGACTGCAGGATACTGTTTTTGATGTGTTGCCAGAGCGCTGTAGGAGAAGAATCTGTAGGGTGGACTTCAAGTTTTGCTTGCAGATTTACCTGGAAGTTGTCTCTCACAACAGCCTGTTGAAGACTGTTGACTTGGAGTCTCCTCTTTAAGATGCCACCCCTCTTAGGTTTGAGCTTAAGGTGTAGATTTAGTTTACATCTTACAAGGCGATGGTCTGTTTGACATTCTGCACTGGGCATCACTCGAGTATGACGGACATCACGAATGTTTCTCTGGCGCACTAAAACATAGTCAATGAGGTGCCACTGCTTGGATCGGGATGCATCCAGGTGGTCTTCAAGCTATCTTTCTGCTGAAAGATGGTGTTTGTAATAGTCAGCTGCTGTTCTGCACAAAACTCTAGCAGAAGGCGCCCATTATCATTACAGTTTCCAACACCGTGCTTGCCTAATACACCTTTCCAGGCTTCAAAGTTTTTTCCTACTCTGGCATTGAAATCACCAAGGATAATGATTTTATCTTCTGCAGGGACCTTTTGTATGAGGTGGCGTAGGTCTGAGTAGAATTTGTCTTTCTCCACAGGGTCAGCTTGCATAGTTGGGGCATATATACTGAAGAGAACAGCATGTGGGAGGCGTAAGGAGATAATGCGATCAGAGTGACCTGTCGGCAACGTCTCGAGTTTAGAGGCGATGGAGTTTTTAATCATAAAGCCTACTCCTGAAAGATGTTTCTCAGTTTTGGGTTTGCCAGACCAGTAGAGTGTGTAGCCGGCACCGTGTTCTTTAAGGCTGCCTTCCTCATGGAGACGAACTTCACTAAGAGCAGCGATGTCAATGTTAAGCCGTGATAGTTCATGGGCTATTAGAGCAGAACGACGCTCAGGGACGTCCACTATCTGCAGAATCTTGCATGGTTCTGATGTTCCAGCATGCAAGTGTCAGTCTATTTGCACCTTTGCAGGCAGGTGTTGGCCTTTGTTTCTTTGTCTTTGTTCGGCCGCATCGGAAGATGCCCGTTGGCCGCGGCTAGCCAACCAGGTAGACGGGGATGAGCTTTCGTTAGGCCACCTTTTCTAGGCCCCTCACCATACGGAGCAAGCAGTGCTCTCGTTAAAAAGGCTGCTTGGTCGTTCAGGATGCTGCCGAACAAGACTGTCATCTCCCGGGTCAGTCTCGAGCGACCAAAGTCCTGAACCGCCTGCATGCAGGGTTGGGTCTGCGGCTTCCAGTGCATCTTTACACCTACCGTTTCGTCCCTCGCCTATCGCTACAGGGCTTTTTCGGAAGTTGGATGTGTCCTTCGAGCCTGTGCAATGGATTTTTCTGGTGGAGCGCAGCGTGCACAGAACTGGCCTCACCCTTTAAACCAAAGGTTCATCTGCCAGGGCCTAGCAAGCTTGGACGGTGGCAGCGAGGTCCTCAGGTCGTAGGTTTGGTTCGAGTTTCCTTCTCTTAGATGGTTGACCTTACAGGGTTAGACGAGCACCATCTGCCCGGGTTTGAAATCAGAGTTTTCCTTCTCTTAGGATGGTTGCCAAAAGGCTAGAGAGCCCATCCTGCCCATTGGCACTCTTTGTCAGACCCTTCGGTTGTGACCTGTCTGGTATGGGAGGCCCTACCGCCGGCTATTATGCCACCGCCAGCATAGCTCACAACTTCACTAGGGTACGCAAGCCTCACCCCCACTTCAAGGGTGGCCAATAGGACATTAAAAAATGCACCCAGACAATAGTTCCTTTTCCCACCCTGGAAATTACTCAAGTATAGGCTTTTAGTGAAGCTGGTGTGATAAGAAACACCATAATGTTTATGGAATGGAATAAAGTGCAATACAATCTGACATGATGTCACAGGAATGTGAATGTATATTGTTGCTTTAAACTGCTTATTTTATGATGTTTTCTACTTATTATCACATATGAATTGTTGTTTACATGATTTTAATATGGTGTAAGCCGCTTTATTGATTGCAGTCATTATTATATAAGTCACTTTCTCCCAGATATCCCCTTTCCCTCTGTGGCTCTTCCACACAGCCCTCTATCCCAGAATATCCAGGCAGGAAATCCCAGTTCCAGAATATCTGCTTTGAACTGGATCTGCTTTGAACTGTGTGTCCACACTGCCATATATCCCAGTTCAAAGCAGATAATGGGGATTTTTGCCTGATATTCTGGGATCTTCCACACAGCCCTCTCTCCCAGAATATCTAGGCAGGAAATCCCACACTATCTGCTTTGAACTGGATTATGTGTGTCCACACTGCCATATATCCCAGTTCAAAGCAGATAATGGGGGATTTTTGCCTGGATATTCTGGGATCTTCCACACAGCCCTCTCTCCCAGAATATCTAGGTAGGAAATCCCACAGTATCTGCTTTGAACTGGATTATGTGTGTCCACACTGCCATATATCCCAGTTCAAAGCAGATAATGGGGGATTTTTGCCTGGATATTCTGGGATCTTCCACACAGCCCTGTCTCCCAGAATATCTAGGCAGGAAATCCCACAGTATCTGCTTTGAACTGGATTATGTGTGTCCACACTGCCATATATCCCAGTTCAAAGCTGATATTGTCGAATTTCCTGCCTGGATACTCTGGGATAGAGGGCTGTGTGGAAGGCACACCAGAATATTAAGGCAGAAAATCCCAAGAGGAAGGGGGAATGGGAGAAAAGGAGAGGAGGGGAAAGAGAGGGAGGGAGGGAGTCAGGAGCAGAGGCAGACCGGAGACCCATCGGAGAGTCTGCTACCTCGGCGAGGCCAGGATCTCCTGCAACCCCGAGGCAGGTGTGTGTGGCAGAGCCTGTTGCTTTCCCCCAAACCCGGCTGGAGGTGCTGCACTACTTCCTCCTTCCCTTCTTTGTGTCTGATGGGCGCGCGCGCGTGTGGACATATATATGTGTGTGTGTGTGTGTGTGTACACCCCCCCCCCCACACACACACACACGCCCATCAGACACAAAGAGGGGAGGGAGGAAATAGTGCAGCACCTCCAGTCGGGTGTGGGGGAAAGCAACAGGCTCTGTCCAAACCTCCTCAACTCACACACACTCTCTCTCTCTGTCCTCCCTCCTCGAATGGGTCGCCCGGCGAGCCGGCGGAGGAGGAAGAGGAGCCCCAAGGTGGGAGGAAGAGAAAGAGGAAAGGGGAGAGAAGGACGGGAGGGGAAAGAGAGAGGGGGGGAGCCCCCCCCCAAGCGCCCCCCCCCCCCGAATTTTTTCTGAAATTTTTTTTTGGAATTTTTTTTCCCAAAAAAATTATTTCTTCCAGGAGGGTAGGGGGGGCGTGTCCAAGGGGCTGGGGGGCCGTATACGGCCCCCGGGCCGCCTGTTGGACAGGCCTGCCATAGACCACTGGTTCTTAAACTGGGTCTTGACACCAAAAGAGGTCCCTTTAGCTCAGTGTTGGGTTTCCAAAAACCTTGGAAACAACAAAAGTATTCTGAGTATCACCTAGTGGCTGTTTAGATATTTACACGGATCTGCTATGTAGAATATGCTTCAGCTATACATCAGGAAAAGAAAAGTCATGCTATTGGCAACCCTTGCAAATGTTGATTTGTTATGAGTAAATATTTTCTTTTTATATCTACTGTGTTCCCTCGCTACTTTGTGGTTTGCTTATTGTAGACTCACTGTTTTGCAGATTTCAAAAAATATTAATTTAAAATAAATATGGTATTTTCACTGTTTTGTGGAGTTTTGCCGCTGCCGCTCTCCAAGGCGCTTTCCCTCCTCAGTCCTCCCTCTCTCCAGCCTTGAAGGGCCTTTCCTTCCTTTCCTTCATTTTATTGTAAGACTTAAAATAGTGTATAACTACTAAAATAATGTCTAAATATTAAAATAGAATATCCCTACATTGCGGGTTTTCACTTAATGTGGAAGGTCCTGGAACCTAACTCCAGCAATAAGTAAGGGAACACTGTATTTTATATACTTAATTTATATACCAGAGGTCACAAAAGCATTTCTTGGACCCAAAGTGGTCCCAAGTGGAAAAGTTTAAGAAGCACTGCCCTAGACTTCCTCAGGTTGAGAGATTGTAACTTCCCTAAGGTCACCCAGTGGGTTTTCATGGCCAAGCAAAGATTTGAACTCATGTCTTCTGCTGTCGTACTTCCAGCACTTAAACCCTCATACCACACAATGGCCTTCTCACAATGGCAAGGCTTTCCCCATGTGATGGGGAAAGTGTTGCGGAGAGGGAGCTGCATACAGGAGACACATAAAGCTAGGGCTTTATGGAGGTCACAGCCTCATCAGTTTGTCCATCTCCACTATGTCCTACCTTTTTATAATCCATAAATCTTGGTTGAGAATTTCTTCTTGCTTCCAATAGTAGGCATAAACAATCCTTGCTACGGTTACCATGTATAAAAAGAGTGAAAGGATTTTTTGTAGTATTTGGTTTCTTGCTCTAGTGATACTTTAATTTTTAAGATGTTTTCAATGTTCTTATACATTATAATCCAGATTTTTTTTTTTGTTTTAGGACATGTCTACCACATATGGTAAGAAGTTCCTTTTTGGTGACATTTCCAGCAAACATTGTTTTTGGTTCCGTCTTTGCTAACCTTTTTGACATCATATACCATCTATACATCATCTTATAGAAATGTTCTCCTAGTCCATAGCATCTTGTAAATTTAATCATTGTTTTCCACATCTGTTCCCATTTGTCTAGGTGAATATTATGGCCCGCATTATTTAACCTTTGAATCATACAATCTTTGATTAGATGTACTTCTGTGTCTAATTTTAGTAACATTGTATAGGTTTTTGCAATGTATTTTTCCTTGGACTGGAAGAAAATATCTATTTCATTACCTTTTTAATCTATACCTATTTTCTTATCCATTTGTTATCTTTTTTTTTTGTTGTCTATACTGAAACACACACTTTTCTGGATTTCAAATCTTTCAGTCAAATCACCATTTATTTGTATTTTTGCATATTGTTCAGTATATTTTGCCTCCATCCCATTCAAGAAATTGTATCTAGATTTAATCGCCTTGATCATTTCTTTCATAAATTCCCTGCTTAGATTTTTGAATACTTTTTTTCTGCATCTAAGAAGAAAGTGCCTTATTTTTCATTATCTTGATGGAAGTATTCTGAGTATCACTCTCATATTTTCTCTAATTTGCCTTCCAGGTAAGAAGCCTCCTTGATCTTCATATATTAATCCCATTAGTATATTCTTTAGTCTGTTCGCCAGTATTGTAATGAATAATTTATAATCGCTGTTCAGCAACAAAATAGGTCTGTAGTACTGGACTTGTAAGGGATCCAGATGTTCTTTCTGGATCAATGTAATGTTTGCTTTCCATGTCTCTAATATCTGTTTTTATTTTTAGTATCTCATTCAAAACTTTGTGGAGGGGGATAGAGCAATTTCATCTGCTAGTGCTTTACAATAGATTGCAGTGATGCCATCTGGCCCTGGTGCCTTATCTAATTTCAAACCCTTAATCACCAGTCACTTTGTGCATTGTTATTGAGTTACTTAGCCATTTTTGTTCCTCCTCAGAGATGGTTGGGAAGTTCTCTTTTGAAGCTATTCTTTCATTTGTTCTTGTGTTATTTCTCCTTTTTTATAAAATTTTGATAGTATTTTGGAATTTTTGGTTTTTGTTCTTTTATTTTTTGTTCATTTGTTTTTAACATATTAATATTTTTCTTTTGCATCTCTCTTCAATTTATTTCCCACCATTTCCCTGGTTTGTTTGCATGGAAATTTTTGCTTTGGAAGTTTTCTGGTCTTTTCTATTTGATGCACCATTAATATTGAGGCTTGTTGCTGAAGCTGTTTCAGCTCTTGTTGGAATTTTACATTTGTTAAATCCTTTATTAATTGTCTTTCTTTTTCTTTAATCTCGTACTGTAAATCATTCCTTTTTGCTGTCTTTGCTTTCTATGTATTAAATTTAGCTGAATCGGTTTTCCTCTCATGTAGGTGTTACTTGTGTCCCATAAAATTTTTGGAGATGTTTCTGAATGGGTATTTATATAGAATAATTCTTTAATCCTTCTTACATTTATTGAGATTTTCTTGATTCTTCAATAGACCTCAGCTTATACTCGAGTATATAAGGTAGTTCAAACTGCAATGCTGCGACGAGGGGAGGGAGCAGAGAAAATATCCATTGCAGCAGCAGTTTCCAAAGATACTTTGACTATCACCTTGAATCTGCATATTCTAAGTCAGTGGACAGGGTGGCATCAGTAGGCAGCTTTCGTCAGTAGTGAGGGAAGACCCAGCTTCACTTGTGTCTGCATCAACAGACATGTGCAGTGATGAAAGGAAATGCAGAAATCAAAGAGGCAGAATTAGGACATTTCTACAAAAATGGTACAAAGTAAATATAGGGAGATAAATGAAACTACAACATTGAAGCAATGGAAAACACAATGACACCAACAACTATAAAATAATAATATAGCAGCTTCTTAAATGTCCTTTCCTTAGAACATTCACTTTTTAAAATACTAAACTTTCCAATGTAACGGCAGTAGGGAAGAAAAAGAAGTAGAAGAAGGGCAGGGGAGAGAAGGAGGAAGCCATTCTAGCCTTGCTAGGGAATTAGTTCAAGAGCCTAGAGCAGCCAGTAAGAAGGCCCTGTCTCGTGTCTCCATGAACCATACTTGTGTGGTGGTACTGAACAAAATGTCTTTTCTCAGGATCTCTAGGGCCAGGCAGATTTATACAGGAAGATAGGGTTTCATCCTGGATCTAAGCCACACAGTGGTTTGTAGGTCTGAACTAGCACTTTGCCCATAAACAGAATAGCAGTCAATGGAACAGTTGGGAGCAGCAATTGAGCTCTTTAAAAGCCTCCTAATGTAGAATGCAAGCCCTTCCACATGTGGACTCACATAACCCAGTTCAAAGATTTTCTGCCTTTATATTCAAGGATATAGGGCTGTGTGGAAGGGCCCTGCATTAACATGATTCAAATGGCTGTGACTCAGGTACCTTTCACACAGCTGAATAAAATCCCATATTTTCTGCTTTGAACTTGAATATATGGCAGTGTGGACTCAGATATCCCACTTAATTTCGGAACCTCTGACAATAATCTTTAAGAGTTCTTGGAGAACGGGAGAAGGCCCAACAGATTGGAGGAGGGCAAATATGATCCCTATCTTCAAGAAGGGAAAAAAAGGATGACCCAAACAATTACCATCCGATCAGCCTCACGTCGATACCAGGCAAGATTCTGGAAAAGGTAGTTAAGGAAGTGATCTGCAAACGCTTAGAAATGAATGCAGTCATTGCTAATAGTCAACACGGATTTACCAAAAACAAGTCATGCCAGACTAATCTGATCTCCTTTTTGATAGTTACATTCTGGGTAAATGTGGGGAATGCCGTGGATGTAGCGTATCTGGACTTCAGTAAGGCCTTCAACAAGGTCCCCCATGACCTTCTGGCAAGGAAACTAGTCCAATGTGGACTAGGCAAAACTACAGTTAGGTGGATCTGTAATTGGTTAAGTGGACGAACCCAGAGGGTGCTCATCAATGCTTCCTCTTCATCCTGGAAAGTAGTGATGAGCGGGGTTCCGTCCTGGGCCCGGTCCTGTTCAACATCTTTGAATGACTTAGATGAAGGGTTAGAAGACATGATCATCAAGTTTGCAGATGACACCAAACCGGTAGGGATAGCCAATACTCCAGAAGACAGGAGCAGAATTTAAAACGATCTTAACTGACTAGAGAGATGGGCCAAAACTAACAAAATGAAGTTCAACAGTGACAAATACAAGATACCCCACTTAGGCAGAAAAAATGAAATGCAAAGATACAGAATGGGGGACACGTGGCTCGAGAGCAGTACGTGTGAAAAAGTTAAACATGAGCCAACAATGTGATGCGGCAGCAAAAAAAAGCCAGTAGGATTTTGGGCTGCATCAATAGGAGTCTAGTGTCTAGATCCAGGAAAGTAATGCTACCCCTCTATTCTGCCTTGATTAGACCACACCTGGAATATTGTGCCCAATTCTGGGCACCACAATTGAAGGGAGATATTGACAAGCTGGAATGTGTCCAGAGGAGGGCGACTAAAATGATCCAGAGTCTGGAGAAAAAGCCCTATGAGGAGGGGCTTAAAGAGCTGGGCATGCTTAGCCTGAAGAAGAGAAGGCTGAAAGGAGACATGATGGCCATGTATAAATATGTGAGAGGAAGTCATAGGGAGAAGGGAGCAAGCTTGTTTTCCGCTGCCCTGGAGACCAAACTACAAGAAAGGAGATTCCATCTGAACATAAGGAAGAACTTCCTAACTGTAAGAGCTGTTCAGCAGTGGAACTCTCTGCCCCAGAGTGTGGTGGAGACTCCTTCTTTGAAGGCTTTTAAACACAGGTTGGATGGCCATCTGTCGGGGGTGCTTTGAATGCAATTTTCCTGCTTCTTGGCAGGTGGTTGGACTGGATGGCCCATGAGGTCTCTTCCAACTCTATGATTCTATAATTCTAAGATAGTCAAGTGAAAGATATTACAAACTGTAGTCCAACACCTGGAGGGCAGTAACATAAAATCTCAATTTGGAGCTTAATTTTCTTTTTAAAAGCAGACTATTATTTCTATAGAGAGAGAAGAATGTCGGCAGCAGATGTGTGATCTCTATGAACGCCAGTACTACAAGCATACATGATCCCAAGAATCCAAGCCACGTGAAGACATTCACCTTTGACCTGGCCTATTGGTCCCACAGTGGATTTTTTAAGGAGCCTGATGGCAAGCTCATTTCAGCTGGGCCAAACAGCAAATACTCAGGACAGGTAACATGCATTGGAAAATAAGTGTCTTCCAATAAGCATTATCTCAAATACAGTGCTATCATTCTGCTCTAAGGATGTAACAGACAGTAAGGCAAATAAGTACATAACTAAAAGGCCCTCTGTGATGTGCATACCAATTACAAGCCAACAAGTATTTTTCATCAAACATAATTTTAGGTCATTCTTACAGAGTTTTTCGCACTGAATTCAGATCTGTGTCTATTTTTTCTCGTGTGGTTTTTGTGATGAGGCTAATTGAATAATTAATACATTTATGCACTGGTATCAGTCAAATATAATTGATATCAATGTGTAAAAGCATTAATCTATTAATTTCATCGCAAAAACTACACACGAAAGAGAAAATAAACACAGATCTGAGTTCAGCGCAAAAAGATTCCATAAGAATGACCTAAAATTATATCTGATGAAAAATACTTGTTGGCTTGTGCTACGTGAATATGATGTGCAATGTGCAGACTTTACAGTAGTCCGCTGTAATGTACCATTCATCATATTTTTAAAAGTTGGCATGATGGGGGAAAAATAAAAACATTTAAAATAATAAAAATTTGATTTAAACTGTGCTATTCTAATTTTTGATGATTACAAAAAGTTTGGTTTTGTTGGTTTGTGTTATCAGTTCTGTTCTCCGCCTCAATACCTGTTTGAAATTTTAATAAATATATACAGAGAGAGAAATTCAATTTTGTTATAGAGAGAAGTTTTCCGTGACCTTGGACTGGGAGTTTTGCAGAGTGCATGGCAAGGTTACAATGCGACCTTGTTGGCTTATGGCCAGACTGGCTCAGGGAAGAGCTATTCCATGATCGGATATGGTGCCAACAGAGGCATCATTCCTGTGGTGTGTGAAGAGCTCTTTAAGACCATTCAAAACCAAGAGAAGAATAAGCAGTATCAGGTAAGGTCAGGTCACACATCATTTTGTAAAATCCAGCATAGATGGATGTATTTTTTTTGTTTATATACATATATGTATATGTATATTATGTAACAATTGCATGGAAACAAGAAAACTATCTGGATTCGGATGCATGCCAGAATAATAAACTGAGTTGGAGCCATTTAGGAAAACAAGGAACAAAGAATTTGTCTTGCGGCTTGTAAGTATAATGCTTTTATGTCTTGTACATTTAATTCATTCTTTTACATTTCATTTCTACCACCTAGCTCCATCTTGGCCCACAAGGAGAATAATTCATTCAATTAAGAATACTCATTAATTTCTATATCCTATCTGTTCCGCAAGGAGCTCAAGGTGTACCCCCTAGTTTTAATCCTCACAACAGTCCATGTGAGAAAGATCTTGGAGTATTTGTGGACAAAAGTTGAACATGAGCCAACAGTGTGATGCAGCAGCTAAAAAAGCCAATGGGATTTTGGCCAGCATTAATAGGAGTATAGTGTCTAGATCAGACATGGCAAACTTTCTAACTTGGGGGCTGCATGCTAGCACTCCCTGGGATGGATGGATGGATGGATGGGAAGGAGAAAGAGGCAGAGGGGGAGGAAGGAAAGAGAAATGGGAATGGAAGGAGGAAGAGAAAGGGAAGGATAAAGGAAAGAGAAGGAAGGAAGGAGAAAGATGGAAGGAAGGACAAAAGGGTGGAAAGGGAAGGAGAGAAAAGACAAAAGGGAAGGAAGAAGGAAAAAGAGAAGGAAGGGTGAAAAGGGAAGGATGAAAGGATGGATGGAAAGGAGGGAAAGAAGGAAAGAGAAGGAAGGAAGGATAGGATTGTGAAAGACAAGAGGGTCTGAGAAAAAGCCCAAAGGGACAGCCCGGGCCTGTGTTTGCCCATACCTGGTCTAGATCCAGGGAAGTCATGCTACCCCTCTATTCTGCCTTGGTCAGACCACACCTGGAATCACACTGTGTCCAGTTCTGGGCAGCACAGCATAAGAGGATGATGACAAGTTGGAATGGGTACAGAAGAGGGCAACTAAAATGATTAAGGGTCTGGAGAACAAGCCCTATGAGGAGCGGCTTATATGGCTGGGCATGTTTAGCCTTCAGAAGAGAAGGCTGAGAGAAGACATGATAGCCATGTATAAATATGTGAGAGGAGGAGAGAGCCAGCTTGTTTTCTGCTCCCCTGGAAACTAGGACATGGAACAACGGCTTCAAACTACAAGAAAAGAGATTCCATCTGAACATTAGGAAGAACTTCCTGACTCTAAGAACTGTTCAGCAGTAAAACTCTGCCTCGAAGTGTGCTGGAGGCTCCTCCTTTGGAGGCTTTTAAGCAGAGGCTGGATGGCCATCTGTCAAAGGTGCTTTGAATGCAATTTTCTTGCTTCTTGGCAGGTGGTTGGACTGGATGGCCCACGAGGTCTCTTCCAAATCTATGATTCTATGATTCTAGTCTATGTTTCTATGATTAGACTGAAAGAAAGTGACTAGCCGAAATGGCACCCAGTGTACTTCATGGCCAAGCGGAGATTTGAACCTGTAATTCCCAGCACTCTACTATGCATCATTGACCAGGAGAATTGTTCTCTTTGAATTGCAAAAAGCCAAAACCAGAAGATTTTTGAAGAGAGATTCTTTACTTTTAGTTTATTTATTTATTCACTTAGTTTAATGTTGTTTTACAGTCTTGTGTATTCTGATTACAAGTATTTGTTTTGTATTGTGGGTTTTTTAAAATTTCATCTCAATAATGCAGTTGTATTGCACAGATTATTCTACCTTCTTTCTTTGTGTGTATATTTAAATAAAGGTAAAGGTTACCCCTTGACATTAAGTCTAGTTGTGTCTTGGGGGTGGTGCTCATCTCCATTTCTAAGCAGATACATTTTAGATTGTACACTTTTGGCAGGACCCATGGTTTGTGCCACGTACACTTGATCCTGCTATATTTATTATAATTATTAGGCAATGAGAAAAGGTAAAACGATGTGTATGTGTTTTGAAAACATTCATAAAACTCCTCATGGTGTAATAAAGTTATATGTGGACATGATACATTCCGTGCCAAATTTATACATGGAACTCAACACTGAATTTTCCCAAATTAACCTAAAATGTACAAAAAAAGTTGATATTTCTCATTTTTCTTCTTTTCAACTCATAGGTCACGTTTAGCATGCTGGAAATTTATAATGAACAGGTAATAATAGTAAGAGTGCAACAGAACCGTCTCCACTTCTTCCCCTTCAGTCTCCAATGCTGAACCAAATCAAGCTCCCAGGGGGGCTTCTCAGTAATTCAGGGCCACTTTGAAGAGTTAATGGGGGATCAGGGTGTCCCCTCCTACATCTGTTGATAGAAGGAGATCTATCAACAAAATAATTCCCTTTATTTGTACTTCTTGGTCTATTTCTAGAATATCTCATAGTTTTGTTCCTGTGTACCACATGCGTTTTACAAATAATTCTCCAAATTTTGCTGTCTTGTCTGTTTCTCAGACACATTTTTGATAAACCCTGGTGGCTGCTAAATCTGATTTGCTACCTTTTTCTGTACAGTTTCGGAAACATGGGTGTCCTATTAGGAACCGGAAGAAATTTCATCTGTACAGTGCACGTGTCCATACACAAATATTTATTGTTATTATTATTTTTATATTTATACACGCGACTGTACCTCGAAAAGCCTGACTAGGCCACAGTGGTCCATGCCTTAGTTAAATCTAGAATGGACTACTGCAATTCACTCTACGTCGAGCTGCCTTTGAAGATGGCTCGGAAACTGCAGTTAGTGCAAAGGTTGGCGGCCAGATTACTAACTGGAGCAGGTTATAGGGAGCGCACCATGCCCCTACTAAAGCAGCTCCACTGGCTGCCGATGAGTTTCCAGACCCAATTCAAAGTGCAGGTTATTATCTATAAGGCCCTATACGCTTCAGGTCCAGGCTATCATCGAGACTGCATCTCTTTCTATGAACCAGCACAGGGTTTAAGATCTACTGGGGAGGCTCCCCTCTCAGTCCCACCTCCGTCTCAAGAATGGCTGATGAGGACAAGAGAGAGGGCCTTCTTGGTGGTCGTCGTGTCCCCCCCGTCCCCCCGGGCTTTGGAGTGCTCATCATCATCAGTTTCTCACTTGTTAATCTCCCTCCATTAAAATGCTCCAGGTGATTTACATAAAACAATTGCATTAAAAAATACACAATACCAAATAGACTGCATTAAACATTAAAAGCTCTGCTAAAAAGCCAGGTCTTGAGTGCCTGAGCAAAGGGTCGCAAGTCACGCATGGCCCTCAAGTGGGGAGGCAAGGAGTTCCACAAGACAGGGGCAGAGATGGAGAAGGCCCTACGTCTTGTGCTCTCGAGACGTACTTCCCTGGGGCCTGGAACATACAGTGAGTTTAGTTGGAGGAGTCGTGGTGACCACTGGCGGCGAAGAGGGGAGAGGCAGTTTCTGAGATATGCTGGCCCCTGACCATAAAGCGCCTTAAAGGTCAGAACCAACAACTTAAACGGCCCGGAATTCTGTTGGAAGCTAGTGCA
This sequence comes from Anolis apletophallus, assembly GCA_030556195.1. Classification (NCBI taxonomy): domain Eukaryota; kingdom Metazoa; phylum Chordata; class Lepidosauria; order Squamata; family Anolidae; genus Anolis; species Anolis apletophallus. The sequence continues at coordinate 169,815,744 of JARBWK010000003.1, read as the reverse complement.
AATGTAACAGAGTTGGGGCTAGCATGACCCTTCAGATCATGCTAGCCCACCAGCCTCCATGCCTTCCATACACAATTGGACATGGCTTTTCCAACAAGCCTTTGACCATATTTAGACTCTTTACAAATATATGAGGACCTTCAGACACTTTACAAGATTGAGATCAATTACTATTGTTTTTATCTGCAACAATCGCTGTATTTTAGTGTTTTTAAATGGGGGGCATTGTGAAGATGTGATGATTATGTTGGTTGCTTATTACTTTATGTTATTGTTTCTTGCACTTTTTGTATTTTACATGTTGTACCTTGAGTGCTTTGTAAGCGCCTCCCCAAGTCCCTCTAGGAGATGGTGGCAGTGTACAAATAAAGTTGTTTATTAATATTATCTATTAAAACATACTCTTCATCTACAAATCCAAGGTAACAGACTTGCTATCCAAAATCAAGAAGCGGGGTGGACTCAAAGTAAGGGAAGATCAACAGCAAGGCTTCTATGTGGATGGATTGAAGCGAGTGCCTTGCGACAGTTATGCCCAGATTGAGAGACTAATGGAGCAAGGTACCAAAATAAGGACCACTGCTTCAACGAGTATGAATGCTACCAGCAGCCGGTCTCATATGCTCATCACCATCCAGTTCAAACAGGTTGAGTACCAACATCTCAAGGTGGTATTAAGGGTGGAAAATAAATTGTTCACATCTATATTTTCCAGGATATATTTCCATTTCACACCATCTGGGACCACTCGGGTAGGGTGGGGTGATTACTCTTACACTGCCCTACTTCTGGTAGTACTTGACAAATGTAAGCAGAGAATTTGCTCTTAATTTGATATTAGAAGCATCTCTTTTTGTGCATGTATTATTTAAAATAGGGAACTATTTTATCAGCTTATGGACAATGGAGCGCTTACAAATATTTTGGGCACATGACTAGGTGTTATCCAAATGACTCCAATTATTATCAAACTTCAGTCCGCAACCCTGCCTAGCATAGCTAATTTTGATTAACCATGTGGGCTGTGGTCCAGCAACATCTGTAAAGTCATACATTCCCCATGCTTTCCATGCTTTTACATAGGAATACAACAAGCTTGGCCTTAATTGCAGTAGTTTACTAATGCAAAGTATCAACAAGGTACAGAGGCTGAATATGTACTGTAGTGAGGACAATTCCACCATCAGATGTTGTGAATTGAATTTCACTTTTGCAATTTAGCCATCACTAAATTAGGGTTTAGGTAGATTCTTACTCCTACAACAGCTTGAAGGGACTGGATGAGAAATTAAAGGTCCAGGTCTGGTGAATCAAGGATCCAACCTTATTTAGGGAAGAAATGTATTTCTGTACCATGGACCCTGACAGACCAGAATACAAAGACAATGGGAGCCTTGAGATTATGCACTTTTGTATAGTTTCTCAAAGTTGGCAAACTACCTTTGCAAAGTGATGTGCTGGGAAAATAGTTTTTATTATAGCTTAGGTATAATTTTTCAACCATGAGTTTACTACTGCATTTTAATCATCATACTATGTGTTTTAATATACCATATGTATTTTATTGTATGTTCATGAGTTTTGACTGTGTTGCACCCCACCTTGAGCGATGAGGTGAGAAAGATAATGAATACAATTTACTATTAGTAGTACAATTTACTATTGGTCGTATAGGAACCTGCCCGGGCCCTGAGATCTTCAGGAGAAGCCCTTATCTTGGTCCCACCTCCATCTCAATGCTCGGTTGGTGGGAACAAGAGAGAGGGCCTTCCTTCTTGGTGGCTGCCCCTGAACTATGGAACTCCCTGCTCAGGGGAGCCAGAATGCCCCCCTTCCTGCTGTACTTCTGGCAGCAGGCTAAAACCTTTTTGTTCGGGCAGGCTTTTAAAGATGAAGGTTTTAAAGATCTAGTCAGAGGATGCTGTGGTTTTTAACTTTGAATCTGTTTTGAGGGATTTTAACTGATTTTTAGTGCTGTTTCTGTTTAATTCTGTTTTAAAGTTTGCATATTTCTAAAACATGTATAGTTTAAATTGCATACTAACTAATGCTTTTTTGTCAAGCCACGTTGAGTCCCTTTTGGGAGACATAAAGTGGGTATACATAAATATAATAACAGTAGTAGTAGTAGTAAGTCATCGTAATCAATTGACCATGTACTGCTAGGTACCAATCTTTCCCCAGGGGGTTGAGAAGGGCGGGGTACAAATACCCGAAATAAATAAATAAACCCATTCTTCGTGAGTTGTGTCCCTTCTGTTAATTTCTCATTGCTATTTCTTTCAGATTTTACTAAGAGAAGATATCGCTAAACAATCAATTATAAATCTGGTGGACCTGGCCGGAAGTGAGAGACAAAAGTCCTCAGGATCGGAAGGAGACAGACTGAAGGAAGGCTCACGTGTAAATCTGAGCTTAACCACTTTAGGAAATGTTATCAGGTACAAAACAGGTCAAGTAATGGAACCTGTGTATGTCTTGGATACTTCACGACAAAAATGGGGTCAAAAATCTGAACTTAATCACCTTAGGAAATCTTATTAGGTACAAAACAGGTGAAGTAAAGGAACCTGTATATATTACTGATGGCTATAGTACAACCCAAAGGCTAGCTGTGGCCCTTGGGAATCACATTTTTAGAATATGAAGTTTCCCCAAAGCCCCATGGCTGTTTTGGCTAATTTTTCTTCCAAATGATTAATAAATCTCTCCTAAAGATGTGAAAATATGCTAAAAAACCATACAGCCCATACAATAATAATAAAACTTTACATATCACTCTATCTCCACTAAGGGACTCAAGGTGGTCTCCACACATGCAAGAACACAGAAAAAATATACAGAGTGTTCAAAACATAGGCACAACATTATTAACACAAAACATATACATTAAAAACCAGTTCCAACACTATTTTATAATATGCTAGGGGCCGGAGTAGTCAAGTGGGCCTAGACCATCTAAGGGGGCTAGACTGAGGATAGTGCAGAGCAGTATAGGGCCGGGAGGTGGAGAAAGTGCAAAGGACCGATCCTAACACTGACCATAGTGGGGCTGGGGCTACATTTCCAGGACCTATTAGTGGAGTATGAGAGGGACTGGGAAGAACGAATACTCGGAGATGACGGGGTCAGGACAGAGAATGAAGAGCAAGGCCGAGACCTAGCTAAGGCTTGGGAACTGGGACTAGTAACTAATCATTTTCAAAGGCCAGGTGAGACCATCAAGTCTTCAAGTTCTTGCAAAACGAGGAAAGGGATGGGGCCTGTCTTAACTTCTTGGGTAGGGCGTTCCAGAGGCAGGGGGCCACCACCGAGAAGGTTCTCTCCCTCGTCCCCACCAGCCATGAATGAGACAGTGGTGGGAGCGAGAGAAGGGCCTCCCCGGAAGATCTTAGTGTATGTGCTGGTTCATAGAGGAAGAGGCGATCACAGAGATAGGCGGGGCCCTAACTGATTAGGACTTTATAGGTCATAACTTATACAAATACTGTAGTAGAGCCCTGCCTAATAACTTCTCCTCCCCCCCCCTCCCCCATGACTGTTTTCTCCTGCAGTGTAATAACAACAAAAGTGTAACTCCTGCTCAATAGCTTTCGATTCATTTTTCTTCTAGTGCTCTGGCTGAGGCTGCCATGGGAAAGAAAGTGTTGCATGTCCCATACAGAGATTCGGTTCTTACAAAACTCTTGCAATCTGCTTTGGGAGGAAACAGCAGAACTATTATGGTAACATGATCTTTTGCTGTGGTTGATTTTCACTTAGATGTCAGGGATGTTGGGAAAAATACATTCTACTGTCTATTCCTTATGAAATTTATTTTAATTCCTGAGAAAAGCAGATAAGAAAAAGATCCAATGAGAACATAAGCAAAAGACACAGTGATTTTTTTAAAAAAAGAAAACACCAAAACACAATGTTGATCATAATTTCATTTGAGTTCATACACTTAATAGATTCAGACCTACTTAGAACCTACCGTATTTTCCGGCGTACAAGACCACTTTTTAACCCTGGAAAATCCTTTCAAAAGTTGGGAGTCGTTTTGTACTCTGGGTATAGGTTGGCGAGGATGGAGGAGAAGCAGCAAATTAGCGGCAGCCCTGCATCAATCCGACGGAAGAATGCATTCCCGGAGTGGCGGCTAAGGGGGCAGTTGCACGCGGTAGCAGCGGCGGCCTACCTCAGGCTGTTGCTGGGCTTTCGTTTGGCCACTGCTGTTCCTGTGGGCCTTGGAGCGCCTCTCCTCCGCCCAGCCAACCCACCATTGAGAGAGCAGGCCCGAGAGGGCCTTCCATCGCAGAAGCAGCTGTAGCCCAGCAGCAGCCTGATTGATGCATGTGCAGGCACAGTAGAGCCTTCCATCATCCTCTGTTGGGGTGTTGCTGGGCTGCCACTAGGCCGCGGTTGACCCAGCAGGCCAGGTGTGGGATGGGGACTCTTATGTCCCATCACTGCGTGAGGCGGCCCAGGGGTGGAGGAGAGGCCCCCTGAGCCCGCAAGACCAGTAGCCTGGCAGAGGACGGTGGGGCCCTTCCGTGCCTGCAAACGCCCCTTGAGCCGCCATAGCGACTGCAGGTGCAGGAGGGCCTTTGATACTCTTCATCCTGGCTGTTGCTTGGTTGCCACTGGGCCACTGCTGGTCCTGGGAGCCCAGGGGGTAGCCTCTTCTCTGCCCCTGCCAACTCGCCACTGTGTGAGCGGGCCTGGAGGCGGAGGAGAGCCCCTCTCCCTGGGGCCCGCGAGACCAGTAGCCCAGCGGAAAAAGCTTTCCGCACCTGCAAACTCCCCCTGAGCAAGGTAGGAGGAGGAGGAGGAAGGGTAGTCTTATACAGCGAGTATATCCCAAACTATATTTTAACTGGAAAAGTTGGGGGTCTTCTTATACGCCTAGCTGTCTTATATGAAAATATGGTAGATGAAAATAATCAAGGAAACATTGGAAAACAGTTGCAGACCAAATTTTTGGAAATTACAACTTTCATCAAGCTTTCTCTAGCAATCTGTTTGTCTATGATCTTGTTGCTTACTGTTTTTTTATGTATGTTCTGATGTGCTGCTTCCTTTACCCTATGGTTTCTGAGAAGTTATAAAAGGGGCTGCAGACCACATTCTCTCTCTCTCTCCTTTTGACAATGTGACCTGTTGGTAGCTATTTTGTTACAAGAGAGATGCCCTGGCCACCTGACACAGGGAACCATCTCAGATATTTAAAATTGGATTAATAAATTTTTGTACCTGTGTATGCTGCACACATGAAAGTTGTGAGTAAACCAAATATGTTATTTTTATCAGAGTCTACTTCATCTCTGTCTCTTGAGTGCATGTTAGGAAACAAGTTGGTTTATGGGAGAGGTTTTTTTTGGACACTGAAAAAACACTTCTAAAGCTCTGCTGTTTTTATGCACTGGCAAGTCTCTGTTCTCCTGACAGATAGGAAATTGCAGATTATTCAGTCTTAACAACTGAAACCATTGCATAGCAATGCTTGTATGCTACAAGAGGAGATTCTGCTCTAAAGGGTTTTTTGGCTCTTTCAAATCAAAAAAATGCTGGACTAGATAGCCCATGGTCGGGTTCCATGGAATACATTTTTCTATGTTAATTTCAGAATTAAAGGCATAATTTCATAGACATTTCACATAAGGGCCGGGAGCAGACAACTTTGTTAAGCCAGGAGGCCACACTGAACCTCTTTTCTTATAGATTTGAGCTTTCTAGTCAAATACATGTGATGTTTCAATATCCATAGAACTAAACTTAAGGGTAGGTGGGAGAAAAATAAATGTGCAAAAATGCAAGGCGAAAAATTCCCGAAATTGCTGGAAATTTTACATTACAAGGCTATGGAAAAGAATTTGTAGAGGGGAGGATGCAGCTGTGCTTTTTTGTTCAGTAGATCCGCTTAGCATGGCAGAGACAGGGCTGGCACGATTTATATTTTCATCCATCCCTTACCTGCTAGTTGCACCTGGGAAGAGATAATTTTCTTCAGCCTTAGTTACTTGATGAGTATTGTTTTGGAAACTTCCCTAAATGAATACATCTACCTCCACCCTCATGCCATCCTTCCTTTTGTACATCTCAAGTCTGTCTGGTTTGGGCCTCTGTTTATTCTTCTTGTTGGTCCCAGATATATTTTCTCTGTTCATTAGACTTTGTGTGATTTGCTTCAATCAATACTCAGCCCTGTGTTTGATGCTTCATGCTTCTTGTAACATCACTGTATTCAGGCCTCCGGAGGTTCAAAAGCATCATCTCTAGGTTTTATATTTTGATCCTGAAATCTCAGGGCTTGGGATAGACTTGATCTTCTATCTCTTGTTTTGGGATGTCATGAAATGGGAGCAAATTGATCACAAATTTTATTTGGTTTTTTTTGTTTTGTTTTTTACTGCTAATAAGGGGTATTGGTTCTTGTGGAGTTTTCTGCCCCAGGTACCAAAATCATGTTGTGGTTGTTGTTAGAGTGTACACAACAGTTAGATATATTGATAAAGGAACAAACATGCAGTGGCTTAAAGAAATAAACTCATCTTTATTATTAGAACTCCATTTTAGATAGGAAAGTAACTCTAACCTAGCTACATCTGTTTACATCACAGAAAGGTCAGGACAGGAAGCTATCACCCAGGACAGGAAGCTATCTATTACAACTGTCTACTGTGGGACATTCTTCACTCTTCACTGCTAAGCATTGTAGAATTTCCACCAGCTGTAGGGTACTATGTGCCTTAACTAAGGGTTGAAAGATTTTCTCCTCAGACTGTAAAATGTCTTGAGCATAGCCTTTCCATTAATATATACCAGAAAAAATGCCTGTCATGAGAAGAAGGGTAAGGTGTAATGGAGTCAAGCAGATTGTCCTTCACTTTCTATTCTAACTATTATTGATAAGAGACAATAACTAAAGAGAAAATTCATTTTGGTTTAATGTACTTAAACTTCAGATTGCGGCTATTAGTCCAGCAGACATATGCTATGAGGAGACATTGTCAACACTACGCTACGCTGAGAGGTAGGTTTTCTCACCTTATATGACAAACCGTTGAACTGGAGACTATGGTGGGGCAAGCCATTCCAATACAGCAAATTCTCATTTATGTGTGTCCATAGATATTCTGAAACAACACCAGATCTTCTGGTGTCACTGAAATGTAGTTCTGAGTGCCCAAGTTATAACTTTGGTAATTTTTAAGTACAGTAGAATCTCGTTTAGCCAACATGAATGGGCCAGCAGAATGTTGGATAAGTGAAAATGTTGGATAATAAGGAGGAATTAAACAAAAGCCTATTAAATGTCAAATTACATTATGATTTTACAAATTAAGCACCAAAACATCACGTTTTACAACAAATTGACCAAAAAAGCTGTTCAATACATGGTAACGTTATGTAGTAATGAATATTTACAAATTTAGCACCAAAACATCCCAATGTATTGAAACAGCTGTGGACCCGGGTGGGAGGCAAATTGCATTGGATAATACAGAACATTGGATGAGTGAAGATTGGATAAGCAGGACTCTGCTGTACCCACAGACCGTTCTGTTTTCCAGTACAGTTTGCATCCAGTTATCTGGTTGACAGATAATAATTTCCAATTGATAATTTAAAAAAATAAGTACATTTGATAAAGGAAGTTAATGAATATTATCAAGAATCCCCAAACATGGACCTACTTTTATAACTGTGTGAAACCTTGCTTTTGAAAAACCTTGACTTTTGAATCCCTTTTTACTTGGTATTCTTCCAAAATGTTTCTTCTTTGAGGGAGAGCAATTGTGTGTCAAAGTCCTACCACTTCTACTATTTCCAGAAATCACTGTAATTGAGTATAGACATCTTGTTCTGTCTGTGAAGGTCCAAATTTGCATTTAGAAAGTTAAAAGGCATTACTGTGCAAAGATGCCCTGGTGACTTTTAAAACACTTTAGGCATTAGAATTTTTAAATGCAGTCTCCTCCTGGCATTCCTTACCCAGGAAAAGAAGAATAATAAATAGGCAAATCCATTTAGGGAAGTTTGTGGTTGCAGTTTTCCTCATTGGCTAGAGCAGTGTTTCCCAACCTTTTTTGAGCCGCGGCACACTTTTAACATTAAAAAAATCCGGGGGCACACCACCAACCAAAATGACACTCTAACACAGTAAAGAACGGCTGGGGGTTGGTGGCCTGCTGGGAGCAGCTGCTGGGAGTGCTGAAGCCGGGGAGGGGGTGGAGCCAGACTGTGCCATGCCCCGCCCCTACCCCCGGCTTCACCTCTCCCAACAGCTGCTCCAGCCTTGAGGGGGCAGTGCCAAGCCAGCGGTGCCAGGGCCAGCTGGCTTGGCACTGTCCCCTCAAGGCTGTAGCAGCTGCTGAAAGTGCCGAAGCCGGGGGAGGGGGCAGAGCCAGGCCGCGCCATGCCCCGCCCCCTGCCCCCAGCTTCAGCTCTCCTACAGGCCGCGCCATGCCCCGCCCCCTCCCCCCAGCTTTAGCTCTCCTACCGAGGAGGAGCATGAGTGGTGGACGGGCTTCAGTAGGTGGGGCTCCTCCACGCGGCTTCAGCGAGCGAGGGGCAAGAGCCATGGTGGGAGTCATGGCGGATTGGAGGCTGGCTGGGAAAACAGCCGAAGGAGGCGGCGCCCCGGTCCATTCTTCTTTTTTTCGCCACTGCCCGGCCCTTCCTCCTCCTCCCCAAGCAGCAGGAGTTCGGCAGGAGGGGGGGGAGGAAGGGGGGCAGAGAGCTTTTCTCGTGGCACAGCAGGAGGTCCGTCACGGCACACTAGTGTGCCACGGCACACTGGTTGAGAAAGATTGGGCTAGAGTAAAAGAACTGAGCCCTGGATGGTTATTGTCCTGTAAGAGGAACAAGGGCCAACACTCAGCAGTTATGTTGTCATAATTATCACTTTCAACAAACCTACTTACTTCTTCAAATTGGGTTTATATATATTTATTTTGTTTTCTCTTCTATTTTTCAACTGCAAGAACAAAAAAGATAAAAAACAAAGCCGTGATAAACACAGGTCCAACAGCAAAGCTGATAAGTGAGCTGAAGGCAGAAAATTGTAACCTCTTCTCCAGGTTATCAGATCTTGGAAACTCTGGTAAAAAAGTGGAAGATGAAACAAGTAAGTGCCATATATTTTGAAGTAAGAACATAGCATTTAATATTTAAAAGATCTATGGGCTCATGTTTTTATTTTTTGTAATAGCTCCCATTTTCTGCGAGTTAATATAAAATGGTAACACTTTGGATCCAACAACATTTTAGAATTCCTGTTTGAACATGTATATATATGAGTGGTTCCTAAACAATTTATATAGTCTGAAGGTAATTTTATACATATTTATAAAATAATGATGTGCGTGGAACAAATATGCTTTAGACTCCTGCTCCTTGGATATTTACCATTTAAAACTCTGTGTTTTGACTATTGAACTGCACCTTTGGACTACTATGTACTCCTGATGCTGAACCGGCATTTGTAGTACGCTCCTTGTTAATTAGACTTTGCTTTATATTTTTTGGAAGTGAGCTACCTTTGTTTGAACTCTGGCCTTGAAACAGTCAAGTGATTTATGTTATTGTTTTAAGTAAAATAGTTTTTTGAGACAAGCTGGGTGTTGTTTTTGGTTCACCTCTGCCTACATACCAGTAGAGCCCTCCATCATGACAATCACAGCCATCCATGTGGACAATTTCAGATTTTGGATCATTTTTAATTTTGGAATTCCAGATAAGCGATGTGCAACTTGCACATGACATTATCTCTTTCATGTTACAGTTGCCTGATTTCCACCACCCTTCACCTGCAGACTTGCTCACTGAATCTCCTGAATTTGGCAGCATTTTTTATGGAAGGATAGTCGCATGGAATACTGCAGGATGGCGGGAGGACAAACTGATATCTCAGTTAGAAAGAAGAGGAATAAGAGATAGATTACCTCCTTGGGAAAGTTTAGTAATACAGTATGTGTGTCTGTATAATATGTGTGTTTAAAATAGGGGTTTTTTTGTCAGGCGTGACTTGAGAAACTGCAAGTATTTTCTGATGTGAGAGAATTGGCCATCTACAAGGACGTTGCCCAGGGGACAACCTGATGATTTACCATCCTGTCAGAGGCTTTTCTCATGTCCCAACATGAGATGCTGGAGCTTACAGGAGCTCAAACACACACACACAAAACAGATATAGAAATAATAATATTTATTTTACGGTCTGAAACGCTTCCGCATTTTGCGGCTTGGATTTACCATTGCGATTTTCACTCCTTTACGAATTGAAATTTTGATTTAACATTGAACTCTGATTTAAGTTTATTCCCATTGAGGACTGTTTTTGAACTGTTATTGACATTGAGCTATTGACTAAATCGTCACTGTCTTCATTTACGATATTGATGCGTTGTTTCGAATGACATTAATTTTGTCTAATAATAATATTATACAGTACATAAAGATATGAATCATTGAAATACGATTTTTAGATTTGCACATTGCATCTCTTTATTGTTTGAATATTTCTTTATTCTTTCTTTATTGTTTAAATATTTCTATATCTGTTTTGTGTGTGTGTGTTTGATACCTATACGGTTATACCCATTGTTTATTGAGCTTACAGGAGCTCACCCCAGTCCCCAGATTCGAACCACCGATCTTTCAGTTAGCAGTCCTATCAGCACAAGGGTTTAACCCATTGTGCCACTGGGGGCTCTATAGTGGAATAAATAGTTTATTCCACTATAGAATTAGTTACTGTCAGGAGCTTATTTCTAATAGTTTCCTTTGCGCTGCCTGGCATGCAGCCCACTGTGAGCTTATCCGCTGTTTTAACTGTTTTGATTGTGTTCTATTTTAATGGTGTTTTTATTGTTGTTTTATGAGATGTCTGTTGATTGTGTTTTATGAATTGCTGTGGGTCGCCCCGAGCCATCCGAGGACGGGGACGGATAAATGCGAAGTAATAATAAATAAATAAATAATATTCAATCTTTTTCGCCATCAATTCAAAGGAATCCTATTTTTTTGAGCATCAAAAACAAGTATGAAAAGATGTTATTAAATGTTTAGTATTTGTAAGCAAACTACTTACATTTTACACAGCAAATGAAACCTGCTTTTTCTCTCTGATAAGCCTTCATGTGCAGGAGTGTATGGGGCTGGTTGTTCATCTTCTTCCTGCAAACATGCATTGCTTGGCTTATGAGATACACTATTATATCTCCTGAAGTGTCAGAGAGTACATTTTCTACTTGATTCTCTTGGCTTCTGCCACTGGATGTGCACCCTTATTCCTAGCCCCTTTGTTTTATTTAGCAGTATGGACATTTGCCTCAAGATTTTTTTTCACTTTTTCCAGAAGAGCTTCGTTGTTTACTTGCTGAAAATGAGCTGAGGATTCAAGCCATTCAAGCCACATGGGAATATAGGCTGGAAGAAGCCCGGAAAGAATGGGAGCAGCAATATGCCACAGTCACTCAGGTCAGAAGTGCTGGATTGCTTTCTGTCCAACCCCATCCATTTTATAGCTCAACCATGACCAAGCTGGTGGTCTCCAGATACATTGGACCTCAACATCTATCACCATGATCATTAGTTACGCTTTCTGGGGAATGAAGGGGATTATAGACCAATGCGTTTAGGGGGAAATTTAGGAAGGACTCCTCAATGTACTTTCTAGTTTGCAACTGTGGAAGAAATATTCTGGACTAAATGATATTTTGATCTAATTTGACAGTTGTTTTGTTTTTAAAATATATGTTTTAAATTTAGTTGTATGTTTGTTTTTTTAGAACGCTGCCTGGTTAATATGATGCCAGAGCAAAATGGCATTTCTTTGGAGATCTCTGCAATTTTTGCCCTTGTTCTCACTATTTTTTTCCTTGTTAAAACAAACAAGAGAGAGCTGTTTTTGCTGGAGGTCAGGGGTCAGGAGAGCTTTGTGTACAAGTTAAATCACTCTGCTTACACGACTTTATTAGACTGAGATGAGCAATGGATGCCTCTGATACTATTCATCTGTGAGCTTCATGATAACTGGTGTGTTATCCAAGCCCATTTCGTTAGATATAAAACATTATACTTTGTGTGATCAGAAGTTGTGATATCTGTGCTGTAGAAGTGTAGTGTTGAGGACCGATGTGAGAACTGAGGGAAACAAGAAGCTTTCTGTCATTAATAGAACAGGCACCTGGTGTCTGTTAGGGTTTGGTTCCAGGACCTGCCATGGATATCAAAATCGGTACATGGATGATCAAGTTCCATTATTTACAGTTGCATAGTAAAATGGTGTCCCTTGTATAAAATGGCAAATTCAAGCTTTGCTTTGTGGATTTAAAAAAAATCATAAAAGGATTTTAATCTGTAGATACAAAATCTGTGGATATGGAAATCTGACTACCTACAAAAATAATACTCATGTCTTTTGGTGTAGTATAGTTTGATGATAGCTAACCAAGTTGCAAATGAATTTGCCCACCCTTAAACATAGATTAATGAAGAAATTGAATAAAAAATTATTACATTACACAATGTCAGGGAAAATTGAATCATTATATCCTGATGTTATTGTATTCTTTTTTTTAAATCAAATTTTTATTAAGGTTTTATTATTTATTTATTTATTATTTCAATTTGTATACTGCCCTTCCCGGTAGGCTCAGGGTGGTTTACAACATATAAGAACAGTACATTAGATAAAATAGCAATAGCAATAAAACCATAGCAGTAAAACAACAAGAACAGCAAAACATATAGCGACAGCTGGGATTTGTGGCTAACAATTGAAAGCTTGCCGGAAGAGAGCTGTTTTACAGGCCTTCCGAAAGGCAGGTAACTCTCTAATTAAATGGACTTCAGTTGGCAGTGAATTCCACATGTTTGGCGCCACGACCGAAAAGGCTCTCTGCCTGGTGGATGACAGGTGGTAATGCCGAAGGGAGGGAACTTCTAGCACGTTTTGGTCCTCCAACCGAAGTGATCTCTGGGGAACATATGGGAGAAGAAGGGATCTCAGGTACACCGGCCCCAGACCATACATGGCCTTAAAGGTCAAAACCAACACTTTGAAAGCAATCTGGTTAATGAAGGGTATACATTTGATAAAACAAAAAATTACTTACTAACTATTCGTTGATATAAGGAAGTACTAATATTGTAATATGACTAAGTACATAAGTTAATGTTCTCAAATGTACCTATGAACACTTACCTAAATTTTTCATCAGAGTAAAAATCAGAGTAAAAATCTTTGAAATAACACCTGGGCATGCACGTTTCTTTCTGAATCCTTTGGGAAAGTAGTGTGAATTCTGTTCAGTCTTTCACTCGGCACAAATTGCTGGTCTTAGGCTTCTTTAATGCTAATTCTATATATTCTGCATCAAGCTCCAGTTAGTATAGCTAGATTGAACCTGTGGATCTCAGAAAAAAAGTAAAACCAATTCAACTATGTAACAATATTTGCAAGATTTTCTGTTCCTGGCTTGAAAGTGTTGTTTCCTGTTTAATTATGTGGTGCTTACTTTGAAAGTAGTTGCTATACTCCAGAAACTTCATTTTTATGGTTGCCACAAACTGTGTTGGATTGGTTGGGACTCTTATCAGATATTAACTTTAAAAAACTAAAGTAAAATGTGCTGCAGGATGTCCCACATCCTTTTTATTTATTTTGCAGTTTAATAAACATTTTACATTTTTTTAAAATGATAGAACCAATTAGGAAATAACATTTATAACTCAGGAACAAACATTATAGATCCTAAAAGCCTGAGACTCACCCAGTCCAGCCACAGTATTGATGAGCAGATGGGCTGAAATGAGGTTTAATGAATTCTTCCACAGGAGAGATGGATGGTGGAAACATTTCCTTATATTGTAAATATCAATGAAGACCCTCAACTTTCAGGAGTTCTCAAGTACTTCGTTCAGAAAGGTATTATTTTCTTAAAGTTAAGTGTGTTTGTTGCTAAAATGAAGGGTTTGTTACACAATTATTAAAGATCATCAGTGTAAACCATTACATTCAATGTAGCCTAAAGAAAAGAGACAATGAGCTTACCATGTAACAAGCTACAAGTTCCCACATCCCACTCTAACCACCACATCACACCAGTGAGCAAAACAATTTATTGCCTTACAGCAGAGCTGCCCTGCTTAGGATGCTGTTCCTCCATTAATCAGATTGTGATTTGAGGACAACAACGTATTTAATCATCAGGGAATTGATCATACAATCATGAAGTTGGAAGAGACTACAAGGGCCGTCCAGTCCAATGTCCATCGAATGGGAATTCCACGCAGTTACATGTCTGTTCTTTTTCTGTGTCTGAAATGTGAACAAAAATGCCAAGAATGTGCATTATTTAAAGATTATTGTCCTTGGTGATGCAATGGGTTAAACCCTTGTGCCAGCAGGACTGAAAACCGACAGGTCAGAGGTTTGAATCCAGGGAGAGCAGGTTGAGCTCCCTCTGTCAGCTCCAGCGCTCCATGCAGGGACATGAGAGAAACATCCCAGAAGGATGGGAAAGCATCAAAACATCTGGGCGTCCCCTGGGCAATGTCCTTGCAGACGGCCAATTCTCTCACACCAGAAGCAACTTGCAGTTTCTCAAGTCGCTCCTGACATGAATTTTTTAAAAAAATTCTTCCATTCTGAAATTGTATTAAAACATGCCAAAGACTCTTATGAAATGTGACAGTGTCTTAGGAAAGGCTGAAATATATTTTAGTCAAGGGACATACTTTCTAAAGTTGTATTTATACACTTTTATATTCTCCCAGCCAGCTGACTATAGCCCACACAAAGTGGTTTCGTCATTAGTTTTTCATGTGTACATCAGGCCTTGTATAAACAAGACAAATATAATATTCTGTTATATATTTATAAAATATTACAGTATTATATAGTATAGTATATTATATTATAATATTAATAAAAGTGAAATAAAGCATTTGGGGAAAAGCTAGTTTACCAAATGCTGGTGCTATGGGCTTTCTCCCCATTCCTGAACCTTTGCTAACCTAACTTACCACCTGATTTTAGCTATCTGTGGAGCACATTTCCTGATAGTCTCCCACCAGTAGACTGGGAAGAATGGAGGTCAATACAACTGTTCCTAGAAAGAGTATCAAAGTGAATGGGAAGATCTGGGCCATTATAGCTTTTCATATGAAGGCAAAGAAGAAAGACATGTTTATACAACACATTCTTTTTGTTCAGGTTCTTCTGATGTTGGTCAGTCATCCTCAAATGCAATAATTCTGAGAGGTCTGGGGTATGTATATGAACTCATTGCTTTTCTGTCCTTTATTCCCAGGAAAATTGCAAGGGCCACGTGGCCTTATTTCCAAATCATTAGTAGGGCAGGAGATTAAAGGGAATGTAAGAAATATTCGTCAATCTTGAGCTCCCTGAAATTATTCTCACTCTTTGACACTTTAGTCGGATAAAAGAACTCTACAAGATAATACAAACAATTATATCTTTGTAGTTTTGGTTTGTAATAATTCCACCTACTTTATCTCAGACCATTTGCTCTTTTCTTGTATGTGCTATTGGAGATGATGATACTTCTAATAAAAAATGCATGGTTGGCACCACATGGGGAAAGGCTGTTTTAGGTAATATTGTCCTTCCTATGCATGAGTTTCCTAAACCCATTCGACCTTATCATGTGGGGGAGCCCCTCTCCATGCCATTTTGGCAGCAGGCTTGGTGAAATAGCAGGTGTGAGGGGCAATTCTGCTGCTTTGCGTGCTGCTCAGTTGCTTTGCGTGCTGCATCATACAGGGGAAGTGTCGCCTAGTTCTTTCAATACTCTTGGTTGTAGTTCATCTGGCCCTGGAGACTTGAATTCATTTAAAGTAGCCGGGTATTCCTGGACTACTACTTTCTTTCTTTCTTTCTTTCCCATATTTATACCCCACCTTTCCTACTCTGTAGGGGACTAAAGGCGATTTACATATACAGGCAGCAATTCGATGCCATACTAAGATGCATAGTAAAATAAACATATACATTAAAACAGTCATTAAAAACATATCAATCCTTAAAACCACTTATTTAAAATAACGCAATCCAATATTTATTCATTTATTTATTTATTTACGGCATTTGTATCCCGAAGGAGGACTCAGCACGGCTTACAATCGCAACACTACTGGCCGCACACCACATTACATAATAAAAACAAATACAGCCATAAAATCAACATCAGTATAACCAAGAAGATAGGAGAAATCAATATCGTAGTCTTTACTTATTTTGGGTTGCATTTCCCCTATTACCTCATCCGCTCCGTATTGTTCAGGTTGATACCAAACTCCTTTTGAGAGAAGACTGAGGCAAAGAAGGGGTTGAGCAGCTCTGCCGTTTCCCTATCCCCTGTTAGCATCCACCACTTTCTCCTCGCAGAGGCCCTACCATTTCCTTTTTGTTAATTTTTCTACTGACTTAGCCAAAGAACTACTTCTTATTGGCTTTAATCTCTCTGGCAAGCCTGAGTTCATTTTGTGCCTTAGCCTTATGAACATTTTCCCTACATATGTTTGAATTCCTCTTTGGTGATTTCCTCTTTCCCATTTCTTTTTTTTTTTTAAATTTATTGAGGTTTTTACACTTGTTGGGGAGTGTGGGCCTGCGTGGTGGAAGAGGCGGTGGGGGTATGGAGGGCCTGGGGATCTGGGGTGGGAGACTGGGGGAGGGAAGGAAGGTGGGGAGGGGTGACGGAGTACAACCAGGGCATGCAAGGGGTCGGGGGAGGCGGGTGGCGTGGAGAGAAGCAACCGGGGGAGGTACGGGGGGGGGGGGAGAAAAGGGGGGGGCCGTCTCTAGGTGGGGCGATGACTTTTCTTTTCTAATATTGTCGCTGAGTTTCTGGAAGGGTCTTCTCCTTTCTTGGTTGTTATTTGTCTTTGGTCTCCTGCTGGGCCCCTCCTGATCCCGGCTGGTTGAGGGGTTCGCTTCGCCTGTCAAATCGCTCCCCGAGATTCTTTCTCCTAGCTATTAAAAACCTTCAAATTTTTGGTGAGAGAAGCCGTGACCATTGTCCGTTCCTTGCCTTTTAATGCCGCTGAATCTGTCCCTTTCGTTTTCCTCGGCCCCCTTCCTAGCCGTTCTCTTTGTGGGCTTCTAGACTTTCATCGTCCACCTCTGGGGTCTCACAGCTCGGAGGGCTATCATGTGTGGCCCTCCTTGAAAGGTAAGGGCAACTTACCTTTACGATTTTCTTCCTTCTTTGTTGTGCTACCCTCATCCAGCTTCTCTTTTTATTGGATTGTACCCCAGTTTTTTTTTCCTATTCTTGTCCGTATATAGGGTAGGGCTTTTGGGTATTGTAGCAACCTCTTGGCTTCTTTCTTCTTCTCCTTTTTGAGGAGCATAGACCTCGGGGTTCTTAGTGGTCAGTCTTGTAGCTTCCAGTGGAGCTTCTACATAGGTTTTAGAATAAAAGTCTCTTTCCTCTGATCCTACTTGCGGCCTTGTAGCCTCCTCCACTCCCTTCTCCAAACTTTCCTGTGGCGCTGCATTTTTTCCCTTGTCCTGGAGTACTACTTTTTCACCCTCAGAGATGTTTCTCGGCTCTGGCTCTGTAGGAATCTCCTTTTGTATTGGTTCTACCCTTACATTTTGGAATTGTTCCTGGAACGCTTTGAATTGTTTTTCTTGTCGGGACCTCGCTATTTCAATCTTCCGAAGGCACCCATCTTGTGCTTCTCCTAGTTTTCGTAGTGCTTTGAGGATGTCCTTTAAGGTTACTTCTTCGTCGTCTATTCTCCTTCCTTGCATTCTCTCCTGTTCTTTTGCTCCCGTGTTCAAATCCTTTAGTGCTGTCATGCTCTATTTCCCTGACCCCTGCTTATCTATTGTAGATGGGACTTTCCCCTTTTCCAAGATGGCGCTCCCGCCAAAAAGGCTCTTCTTCTTCCTTGTTTCTTGGACTAAGAGGATTCGTCCGCCATTTTGGTGCCCACTGGATCTTTTCCTCCCGTTTGGTCTGTCCCTGCCAGGGACAGCCGGCTGCCTCTCTGTGAGGCCTTTTTTTTCCCCTGGACGCTTGCTTCCCTTTTGTTGGGGACACGATCCCCTTTACGTGAGGGCTTCCGTGGGGGCTGATGGAGACCCCGCCACTCGTTCGTGTCCCTCCCCCCTGTTTCCAATGGGGCCTCCCCGTTGTTCTGTGGGTTGTCGCTCCCTGTACTTACAGCCTCCTCCGGTCTTGCCTCTTCCTCTCCTCCTGCCCTCTGCTTGGGGTGGGGGGGGGGGGGAGGCCTGGCTGGGCCGGCAGTAAGTGCGGGTCGCCGCCCGCTCCCTTCTCCCCGGCTCGCTCGCCGCGCCGGCGGAGGTCCAGGCCCGCTCAATCTCCTCCTCTTGAGGGGGGGGAGACCTCTGGGGCCTCCGGATCCCGCTCGTCGGCTTCGCGCTCCCCCTGGACCCTTCTGTCCGCTGGGAGGGAGGGCGCAGATCGCCCTCCGACCAGAAGAGCAGGCGGCACTCTAAGGAGCCCTCAGAGTGCCCGTCCTGCCGCCATCTTCGCCGGGCGTCATCCCTCATTTCTTGTGCATGTCTTTTTAAAATCATAGCTCAGTTAAAAGTTCTTTGGACATCCATTCTGGTTGTTTTACACTTCTCCTATCTTTTTTACTTTCGAGCACTGTTTGCAATTGTTCCTTCAGTATCTCACTTTTAAGAAACTCCCTTCTCTTTTAGTATTCATGTCCATGGAATCACGCTCAGTATTTCCTTAAATTTCCTGAAGTCAGATCTCTTAAAGTCTAGAATGCATGTTTGACTTCTCGTTTTCACCCATCCTTCGTATCACAAACTCTTGGAGTACATAGTCACTCTCAGCTAAGGATCCCACCACTTCCACTCCATTGACCAGATCCTCAGTGTTGGTTAGGATCAGATCCAGAGTAGCTGATCCTCTGGTTGACTTCTCTATCTTCTGAACAATAAAATTATCTGCAAAGCAAGTGAGAAATTTGTTGGACTTTGTACTGTTGGCTGTGTTTGTTTTCCAACAAATATCAGAATAGTTTATAAGTCCCCCCAAACTAGCCCTTTTACAGCCATGAAAAGATGGATGAAAAGAACCCAAAGACGGGAGAAGACTATTCGCCTTTTAAATAGGTTTGAGGGTCTTCTAGAATGTTTCACAACTTTTTTAATTTCTTTGTCAGAAACAGACATGGATTTCTTACCAAAATCCCAATTTTGCAGCCCATGCAGCCTACTGAAAGTCCCAGGGTTCAAAGATTGTCCCTTGGATCCAGCAAAGTTGCCCACTCCAAACTTTTCAATTGTAAATGAACTTGGGGTTTTCTACAGTCAAGTTATGGGCTCAGTGACATTTTTGGACCCTTCCCACCAGGTTGGCCTTTAAATAATCTGAGCAGCCTTCTATGAATGCCTTGTATATTATTACTACTGCTTCCTAATACGCAGTGCTCAGAAAGAAAAGTACTAGTTTGTAGGCCTGGTTGATCCATGGTTCTAAATGCTTCAAAAGTACTTACAAAACAAAAGTTATGGTGGTGAATATTTCAGAACTCTATCAAAATTTCATTATTGGTGATTTTAAAGACAGAACCAATTAGGAACTGCCATTTATAACGAAATTTTGAAAGTTTTGTTAGACTTCTGAAATGTTCACTACCAGAACATTTGTTTTGTAAGTACTTTTGAAGCATTTAGAACCATGGGTCAACCAGGCCTATTAGTTTGGTCTTTTGCTCCCAGGAACTAGAAGCTGTCATCCCATTTTCTGTCTCTCTCTTAAATTCTGCCAATGTTTCACAGGTAAGGGGATTTTTTTAAAAATTGGATTTTTAAAAAAATCTTTGTTTTTCCTCTATTTCAGCATTTTGGATAAGCATGCAACATTCACAAATGCCGATGACAAAGTTACAATAACTCCTCGGGATAAGTGTAAAGTCATTGTCAATGGGGTCCCCATTGTTGTAAAAACCAAACTACAACATCTGGTAAGCTAGTTATTAGTTGGAATTCGTTTGTTAACAAGTTTCTCCTGCTCTCATGTGTTTCCCACTTTATTTCATTAAGCAAGCAAGCTAGAGGGGGAAAAATGACTTTTACATTATGCCCTGATCCACTAAGTTATTGCCATCACATAGGTGGAGGCACCGATGGCACAGTGGGTTAAAGTGCTGAGCTGCTGAACTTGCTGATTGAAAGGTCACAGGTTCGAATCTGGGGAGCGGTGTGATCTTCCGCTGTTAGCCCCAGCTTCTGCCAACTTATCAGTTCGAAAACATGCAATTATGAATAGATCAATAGGTACTGTTCTGGCGGGAAGGTAACGCACTCAATGCAGTCATGCTGGCCACATGACCTTGGAGGTGTCTATGGACAATGCCAGCTCTTCGGCTTAGAAATGGAGATGAGCACCAACCCCCGGAATCGGACACAACTGGACTTAATGTCAAAACCTTTACCTTTACCTAGATGTTAATGGTTCCTCCATATATATGCTTACAATTACTTTTCTTATCTGGACTACTAAAAGGAACCTGGAATATTTTGAGAGCAAATTGAGAAAGCTAAAAAAAAAGGGACGGAGGAAGGAATCTGGAGCTCTCTGTAGTATATTATATTATAAGGAAAAATATAAACTAAAGCAGCATAATATTCTTGTAACAACCAAGTTGAACACAGCAATCCTGGTCCTGTTTGGGCCTTGTATGGGTTGGCCAGCTTTCCTATGGTTTTCCAGCCAAAAGTTGGAGCTCTCTAATCAGGCTAATGTTACAGGGCAAAAGCAGGGGAGCTCGGAGCGAACAAGTTTTCTTTGAGAGTAGACTATAGCCCTTCTTTGATGTTTCACTCCACCATAACTCTGCCCCTTCTTACTAAGTGGGAGGCTTTAAAGAGACAGGATTTGGATTGGACTTTAGCACTTCTCAGTCATCAATCCTACTTGACTGTACTATGATAAATTGGGACAGCTGTTTAGTAGTGTATAGTGTTTTAA
The DNA here is from genome assembly GCA_030556195.1 of Anolis apletophallus. Lineage (NCBI taxonomy): Eukaryota > Metazoa > Chordata > Lepidosauria > Squamata > Anolidae > Anolis > Anolis apletophallus. The sequence continues at coordinate 169,794,763 of JARBWK010000003.1, read as the reverse complement.
TGTATAGTGTTAAAATTGTTTTACTGTTATTGCCTTGTTTTTATCCATGTAAACCACCCCGAGCCTAAGGGAATGGAGCGGTATATAAATACGAATAATACATAAAATAAATAAATAAATAAAAATCAATAGTGTATTTTCAAAAAATTGCAGCCCAAGCATGTACCAATTTAGATTCAATGGTGGAGGAGGACTGTGATTGAGAGGGCAATTACATTTTTAAATTCACACATTGAGTGTGTTGCTAGTTGGTTTTGCGCTGGGAACATCTTCTTGGTTTACAGCTCAATCACTTTACAACTAAAAACAGTATCCTTGGCACATTTCTGACCTCAACTTTCAAACATTTGAAACATAAATGCACTCAATGCAATGCAATGCAAATAATTTCAGCCAGCACAATGTACTTGTTCCCTCAGGATCGTATTATTTTGGGATCGAACAATGCCTACCTCTACATTGGTCCTCCTACTGATCGCACCAGGGAGGATCTGAGCAGATATGATTATGATTTTGTTCAGTCTGAGCTGGCAGCTGCAGAAGGTTTCAGTGTAGATACACTTAGTAAGTAAGCATTGTGATGATGGTACACTTCTAGTTTTATAGATTTGTTGTTCCTGATATATTTGTTGTTGCAGATATGTTAATAGCAGCTTGATGCTGTGGGGGTGCATATCTTAATAACCAAGTAAATTACACAAATGTACAATTGGTGGTAATCTTGTGGAGTTGGAAAATGTTTTGTCATTAATTAACTGACAAGTACTACTGTGATATCTCAGGACACCTTGAACAATGGAGAATACGGGGGTGTAAGTGCATGTTTTTTGTTTCATTGGGTCATGTGTACCAATGTTTTGGGGCTTCTACCACACCATGGAGCCTCCGGTGGTGAAGTGGGTTAAACCACTGAGCTGCTGAACTTGCTAACTTGCAGGTTCAAATCCAGGGAGCGGCTTGAGCTCTTGCTGTTAGCTCTAGCTTCTGCCAACCTAGCAGTTAGAAAACATGCAAATGTGAGTAGATCAATAGATACTGCTCTGGCAGGAAGGTAATGGCGCTCCATGTAGTCATGCTGGCTACATGATCTTGGAGGTGTCTATGGACAATGCCAGCTGTTCAACTTAGAAATGGAAATCAGCACCAGCCTCTAGAGTTGGACACGACTTGACTTAATGACTTAAACATTTACCTTAACTTTACTACACCATGGACAGAATCCAATATGCCATTTCCTTGATATCTAACCACCACAATATGCACAATAATAAACAAGTGATTCAGAGTGGGATGATAAAAACAAGACTGAAAAGAAATCCAACACAAAGCAGTGGCAATGAGAAAGCTTAATATCACGAGTATTGTTAATACTTTCTGACCTTGTTGTCTACACACTCACTCCCAATCATGTGTAATCATATACATACCTGAAATTCTCAGGAAGACTTCATGGTTATCATGCTGTAGACTTCATGAAAGCTCAGGCCGTAGTAAATCTGTAAGCAATTAAGGTGCCACAGAACTCTCTGTTGGTGTTGCTACAGCAAATTCAAAACATGACTTGGGTCTGAGCTAGTCAATGGACTCATACAGGTAGCTTTAGTCCTTCAAAGTTCTGAGATCTTCGGGAGAGGCCCTTCTCCTTGTCCCACCATCTTCTTAGGCTTGTTTGGTGAAAACAGGGAAGGGGGTCTTCTTGGTAGCTTCTCTTAGACTTTAGAATTCATTCCTTAGGGAGAACAGGATGATGACCTCCTTCCTCTTCTTTTTAATATGGTATTTTAATTATGGTAATTATGGTGCAATGTCAAATGTTCTATATTTTATGTTTGTCTATGTCCATTATTTCATAGTTTATTGGTTTTAATCTATTGTTATATGCTATTTCAGTTACGTGATGTATTTTATATCTCGTGAGGCATTGAATTTTGGCATTTACTTTTGCTGCAAACCATTTACTTTTGGAACCCCAGTTGAGAAAAGAAGTATAAAAATAAATAAATAAACAAATAAATAAACTTTATACATTGTAAATGTTTATATTTATACTTTTTATAGCTGTTTTTGCAAAATTTTAATCTGTATTATATAAATAATTGTTCAGATGCTTTGAGTTCCATTCCTGGGGGGAAGGATGAATATAAATGAAAGAACGAACATGAATACATAATTTCTATCTATAATAATGAAAGCTTTGCTTGTTTAGAATTAACACTATGTTTCTGTTCTCAAAGGTCCTGCAAATAGGAAGGATGGCAAGCCAGATCCCAGTGTCCTTGCTGTCTTCCATGATTATCTTAAGTTAATGCCCCTGGTTGCTGAAGCAAATCAAATGAGTGTGGAGCTGAAGAAGGTCTGTTTGAATGAGTACATATCTCATGGTTTACTGCAAGGCTGGACCTGGTTTGTACATTAAGCTCGTCTTGTAGCGCATGCAAAATTATTCGTCCTGAGAATCCAAATTAAGGGTATATGAGAAACATATTTGTCTTTCTTTAAGGCAGATTACCTTTCCTTCAGCACTCACAGTGAACTTGAAGGTGGGTTTCCATGGCTAAGTAGGACTTTGAGCGATTTCAGTCTGAGATTCCTCTTAAATTAAGAGGAAAACATTATGAATCAATATTTCAAAGAAAACCCTATGATAGAGCTTCTATAAAGAAAGATACATAAAACAACTGGATACTAAAGCAATTGGTCCTGAAATCAGATGATTGTGGAGCAAGACTGTATTCAAGGTTTAGTAGAATGTATTCTTCAAATGGTCCAGCGGGCGGCAGCCAGGTTGCTAACTGGAGCAGCGTTCAGGGAACACACAACTCCTCTGTTGTGCCAACTCCACTGGCAGCGGGGTACAGGGAGCATACAACTCCCTTGCTGCGCCAGCTCCACTGGCTGCCAATTTGCTACTGGGCACAATTCAAAGTGCTGGATTAACCTATAAAGCCCTAACCAGTTCTGGCCCAGCTTAACTGTCCGGACATACCTCCCTATGAACCATCTAGAAACTTATGATCGTCTGGGAAGGTCCTGCTCTCGATCCTGCCTTCTTCACAGGCACGTTTGGTGGGGACGAGGGACAGGGCCTTCTCAGTGGTGGCCCCTCGGCTGTGGAACTCCCTCCCTAGGGATATTAGATCGGCCCCCTCCCTCCTGACCTTCCGAAAAAAAGTAAAAACCTGGCTCTTCTCTTTGAACAAGCCTTTGGAAATGCAGTGCAATAGACAAACATGGAATTAAGTCAGTTTAAAACATGGAACGGCTTAGACGATGATACTGGAAAGTGAGATTAAAAGGAAGACATTGGTTATTATATGTTTTTAAAGTTTTTTGTATTGTATTGATTTTATATTGATTTTATAATGCTATTTTAAATGTTTTAATTGTATATTGTGGATTATTAAGGCATTTAATTGCTGCCAATTTGTAAGTTGCCTTAAGTCGCCTTCATGCTTGAGAAAGGCAGGATAGAAATGTCGTAAATAAATAAATAAATATTCAGTGTCCTTTATTGTTTTAACCTGTATGTCTGCGACTCTCCAACTACAAACTTCTCAACAGCTCTCTATTGCAGGCTACAGCAATAACATGCCCAGTATACCTTGTACAATCAACACTATTATCAAATTCTGTCAAAGTAATAAATTACCAAAGTTATTGCATGTGGTCTAATGTCATTGATTTGTGCTTTTTTATAATTCATTTTGGGAGTTTGTGGGAGAAAACATCTCAAATACCTGAAACATCAATAGTTCAGATTTTGTCTTATAGAAAGGGAAACTAAAATGGAAATGGGACAACAACTCTTCAAACATCTTAAATAAAAACTGTTAACAACTTTCTTTTGTAGGAATTTGGCAAAATAAGTTTGAACTGTGAGCAGTAAGCCAAGTCCCCATGTTGCTATTCCTAATGGGGTTATTGGGATAACAATACAAACGATTTGCTAGGGTAGACCCTCGTCCACCCCGTCTCAGCCCCCCCCCCCCCCAACCAAACTCAGCCCCCTCCGAAACAAAATCCTGGCTACGGCCCTGCTAATGACTGTACTGTTATAATGCATTTGAATATGATGCTTTCTAAACTGGATGACAGGTTGCAATACAAAACCATTCTCAGAGGCTCTTCTTCAACAGGATTTAGAGATGGAATTGAAAGTGAAAAATTTGGCATCTTCTGATTCAAGAGGCTATGACCTGCAAAAAGAGGTCATTGTGAAAGTGGCAAACAAAGTTACTAACCAGGTAAGAAGGTTCAACCATTAGTTCTGCTTTATTGTCCAATGGTATCACTAGGGACTTATGGAGTTACAAACCACACCTGGGTGACAACATCAAAGGTGGTGACGTCAAAACGATTATAACATTTTTTGTGCAGGGTTTAGGCAGAAATGGGTTATTTTTAATAAAGATATTCATGTAGTCAGTTAAACCACAAAAATATTTAGGTAAAGACAGCTTATATGTAAAGTACCATTATACATGCAAGATACCCAAAACTCTATGCTATTCTAACTTACTATTTAAATTTTCTAATGCATATACACTCCAATCAGAACTGTCTTTATTGGTGATTGCATTGATCTGATGGCAAAGAAGCAACTTTTGTCCCAAACGTAATGCTTGCAGCTACTTATGGGACCTAAGGTTTTAACATTGGTGTTGTTGTTGAGGATTTGGGCTGCAATCATGATGACCAACTGAATAGCAGTAGTGAAGACTCGTCTGTGGATGGGCCTGCACCCATTCTATCCAATTTTTGCCAGGTTGTGGTGAGCATACTGTATCATATATAGCTGTATGAAGGAATGGAAAGTATTGTCATTACATTTACAAGTAATGATTTACATGTAACATAGTACAAAAATTACTAATGGGTTCATCTGTATGGTCTAGTATAGGAAGAGATTCATAAGAGTGACACCATGAGTGACTGCACTGGGTAATACCAAACTTAGTGACACCACTATTTTATATTAATAGAAGATTGCATTAAGAAGAATGTACATTTCAGCATGAGCTTGCTTTGCTTTGAGACAAAGTAGACTTTCCATACTCATCCAAGATGATGTGACATAACATAGGGAGGGAGTGGGCTTGTTTTCTGCTGCCCTGGAGACTAGGACGCAGAACAATGGCTTCAAACTACAGGAAAGGAAATTTCACCTGAACATTAGGAAGAACTGTGACTGTGAGAGCTGTTCAGCAGTGAAACTCTCTGCCCTGGAGTGTGGTGGAGGCTCCATCTCTGAAGGCTTTTAAACAGAGGCTGGATAGCCATCTGTTGAGAATGCTTGAAATGTGATTTTCCTGCTTCTTGGCAGGGGGATGGACTGGATGAACCATGAGGTCTCTTCCAACTCTATGATTCTATGACTGGTCCCAATTTTAATGAGGTCCATTCTGAACAATTTAGTTGGCTGCAGCATGTTTTATTCGGAATATGTTGTAATTGGGGGGTTTTACCAAGTGTATCGGTAGTTACTGAAAAGGACATTCAAGTGCCACCTCGGAGTTGGTTGAGGAAAATTAGGACTAATAAAGGGAAATATTTCTTCACCCAGAGGGTCATTGGGTTATGGAACTCACTTCCAGAGGAGGTTGTGACAGCGGTCAGCCTTAACAACTTCAAGGCAGGATTAGACAGATTCATGGATACCAAGTGTATCGGTAGTTACTGAAAAGGACATTCAAGTGCCACCTCGGAGTTGGTTGAGGTAGGCAGGATCTTCCCCGGGTACTGGTTGTGGGGGGTCGGGAGCAGGTCAGGGTTTTGCCCTCCCTTCTGCTCGAGATCCCCGTGTACAACTGGTGGGCCACTGTGTGATACAGAATGCTGGACTAGATGGGCTGAGGTCCGATTCAGCATGGCTCTTCTTATGTTCTTATGTTCTTATGTTCTTATGTTCTTATGTTCTAGATCCCCGTGTAAAACTGGTGGGCCACTGTGTGATACAGAATGCTGGACTAGATGGGCTGAGGTCCGATTCAGCATGGCTCTTTTTATGTTCTTATGTTCTTAATGCTGTTTTAACATATTTTAATGTGTTTTATTGTATGTTTTATTGTGTCACTTTGTGAACCGCTCTGGGCGCCAGAGAGAGCGGTATACTAAATCGAATCTAATAAATAAATAAACAAACAAACAAAAGCCCCAAACCTAGTTATCAAGGTACTTACACTTTTCCCTCTACTTGGCCCAAGGCAATACTCAACTCCGTTTCTTAGGAATTTGTATTTGATTTTTGGGAAGGTGAGATGGGCATCTTATGCATGCATGGGTCTCATATGATTTTGTCTAATCCAAATACAGGAGATAGAACTTAATGTCTTAAAGTACTCTTATTTTTTCTAGGTGTGGATATGGTCAAAGCCTAAGTTCGTCAATAGGAAGTTTTTAATGGAAGAGCTTTATCAGCGTTTTTTAGATGGAGAAGATGTGGAAGTTGACAAAGAGAGTGATCCATTCTGGGATCCTGTGGAAGTCATTCATTTAGGGTCAGCCCATATCTGGCTCCAGTCCCTTGCTTACTGCATGAAACTCGAAGAACAAACAGAACTCTTGAATTCTGAAGGAATGGAGGAGGCCATCATACTGATCAATATAACGCCATGTTCTCCAAATGGGAGGTGAGTCTGCTATTTGACAATGGAATGAAAACTGAGTTTAGGAAAGCCTACCTGGATTTGTGCCTGAATCTAAGCTTTCAAAGCCCCAAGGCGTGCAGAGAAAGATGCAACTACTATGCTCTTCCCCTTCTTCTCCTTCTGTCAGTTTGCTTCCTTTTCTCCCGTTTACTGTGGAACAAGGAGGGAGAGCAATGGAGGTCGCAACATTGGTTTTATCTCTCTCACTTCTTTAAAACACAGATGTACTACCTATGTACAGACCTGGCTACTCTGTTTCTTCTCATTCTTTCTGAACATTATGGATGGGAATCTTAACCCAATATTAAAAAGTATTTGAAAAGTGGCCAAGACTTTATATTATCCTCCATGATTTGTAATACAGAATTTGTGTTTTGATGTAACACCAAATGATGCATTATTGTCCTATGGCCAAGCCTCATGGTTGTGTACAGTATGTCACCCTTTGGCAAAGCCAAAAGGCAACTAGGAGTATTTGTCTTAAGTTTAAAACACAACTTGTTGTTCTGTTTGAATTGCCATAATTATCATTAATATGGCTGTCATCCTGTTTATAAATTGTGATGTTGTAGGTCTGACTTATGCCATCACAATTCACTTTTATGGTAATCATGAAAATTTATTCTGACCACACAGCAACCAATGCCCCTCCTACATACCTATCTTTTAAGTATTGCAGCCCCCAGGACAGTCATTTTAATGTTGCCAAAGAATGGGGGGATATTTTTCTTGAGCCACAGCAAAGGAGAAGAGGGGAGGGAAGCTTCTTCATTCACGAATGATAGGAATTAGTCTCATGTCTATCCTATTTACAAATCCATTCTGTGGTCTGCACTAATACCATTCTGGGAAAGTGGAAGTTACCAGACCAGATCATGTTTGCTTATGAAAACGGAGCTTGGTGTAAAACAAAGCACAGAGGGGGGCTGCAGCTTGCTTTAGACCAGCATTTCTCAATTTGGGGTTGGGACCCCTGGAGGGAGGGGCACAAGGGGGTGTCAAAGGGGTCACTGAAGACCATCAGAAATCACAGTATTTTCAGTTGGTCATGGGGGTTCCATGTGGAAAGTTTGGCCCAATTCTATCGTTGGTGAGGGTTCAGAATACTCTTTGATTGTAAGTGAACTATAAATCCCAACAGCTACAACCTCAAAATGTCAAGTCTCTTTCCAGTGTTCACATTTGAGCATATTGAGTATTCATGGCAAGTTTGGTCCAAATCCATCATTGTTTGAGTCCACAGTGCTCTCTGGAGGTAGGTGAACTACTACTCCAAAACTCAAAGTCAATGCCCACCAAATGCTTCCAGTATTTTCTGTTGGTCATTGGAGTTCTGTATGTCAAGTTTGGTTCAATTCCATTGTTGATGGAGTTTAGAATGCTCTTTGATTGTAGGTGAACTACAAATCCCAGCACCTACAACTCCCAAATGACAAAATCAACCCTCCAACCCCAAATTTTATCCAGTGAATGAAAATGCATACTGGAAATCAGATATTTACATTACGATTCATAACAGTAGCAAAATTACAGTTATGAAGTAGCAACGAAAATAATTTTATGGTTGGAGGTCAGCACATGAGGAACTGTATTAAGGGATTGAGGCATAAGGAAGGTTGAGAACCACTATTTTTGATCCTTGGTGGCTTCCAGAGAATTGATGAGTGACTGAGTTTTTGCTTGTATGGGAAAAAGTTTTAAATGTCAGACATACAATTTTGTGGGTGCACTATTCTCAGGGGCTACACTATCCTAAGCCTTGCTTCCAACTTTTTAATTAAAAAGTTTAACACTGCATTAACACAAACATTTCAATGTTACATCCAAACAAGGTCCCTCCCAATACCACCTTGCGATTCATCACTATTTTCTCTTTTAATCAGGATCTTTGGAGAGGATGACATGATTATTGATCCTCTGGAGTTGCTTGGCAAAAGGATTGATTTCCAGATTCACATTTTACAGTGCCTTGGAATCAAATGGATTAAAGAAGTGGCACATAGAGGGATACAGATTGGGTAATGTTATTTTGAAACTTCCCCTAGAATAGTTTCCATGTTGCTCTTTGAAGAAAAAGATTAGAGCTGTTATAAAAGTGTTTGCGGAAAACTGTTGTAGTGTTGGACCTTTTTTTGTTGCTGAAATTGTGACATTTTAATTATAAAAACAATGAGTACAAAAAATAACTTTGGAAATAAATGATTTCCTGAAATATATGTCTGTGATATAAGTATACCTTTGCAACCTCTCCAGATTTGCTATGGAGGGTTCCTGCAATCCTCTAGAGACTATATAATTAACGTAGATTGACACCAACTTCTCTGCCATGGGTCAATGCTGTGGAATCATGGGAGCTGTAGTATTATAAGGTCTGTAGCTTTCTCTTCCCATCAGTGCTAGTGTCTCAATAAAGTACCACTGCCATGATTATGTAGCATTGAGTCCTGACATTTTTTTTCCATGTCAGGATCGACTTGAGAAACTGCAAGTCGCTTCTGGTGTGAGAGAATAGGTCATCTGCAAGGATGCTGCCCAGGGGACATCTGGATTTTTGATGTTTTACCATCCTGTGGGAGGCTTCTCTCATATCCCTGCACGGGGAGCTAGAATTGACGGATGGGAGCCTACCCTGCTCCCTGGATTTGAACTGCCAACCTTTTGGTCAGCAGTATCAGCCAACACAAGTATCAACCCATTGCGCCACTGGGGGCTTTGTCCTGACAGTTAAAGTGGTGTCAAACTGCATTAATTCTGAAGCATAGAAGTATCTTGGGTGGAAGGTTTCAGTGGAGAGTGGAAATTTCCCCTCCTCAATCCATAAACAGAGGCCATTCTATCATTCAGTTACTCTTATTAGATTCTGTCTGTGTTTTCCACTAGTCTTTGATTTCTTTGGCGATTAAACTTAATTTTAATTGAGTGTTGGGTGGTATTTTTTGCACTTTTAGATATAAAATTTATGACCTCTCTTGCTCGTTATACACAAAACCTACTTGGAGAAATGTGAATCCAAAGATAGATGAAGTCATCAGATTTTCAGCTAAGAAGACATCCCATGATTTTTTGAATTATCTGCAGAAAAATGCTTTAATAATTGACTTGTGGGGGCTTCAAGGTATTTTATTTTATTTTATTTATTGTGGTAAAATCATTTATGTAGTTTCATATTTTGTTTTGTATCTGAAGGGTTGGAATTTCTGTGTGTGTGTGTGTGCCAGGAGCAACTGGTGTGAGAGAATTGGCCGTCTGCAAGGACGTTGCCCAGGAGATGCCCGGATGTTTTACCATCCTATGGGAGGCTTCTCTCATGTCCCCACATGGGGAGCTGGAGCTGACAGCTCACCTTGCTCCCCGGATTTGAACCATTGACCATTCGGTCAGCAGTCCTTTTGCGTCATCAGGGTCTCCAAGGGTTAGAATGCAAATACATGTATTCTTCAGTTAATTAAATAGATGTATTCATGGGATTTAATGCTTTGACAGAACAGGAATCGTTTCTAACATTAAAAAGAGCAGTCCCATGTATTTTGTTCAATTATGTCCATGTAAAATGAAACCAGATTTCAGAATGGTATCACTCCACAATAGAACCCTTTTTTGCCATTTACTCCCCTTTGTCATCTGTATCATCTTAATTTCCTATGCTTATTCTAGAGCAGGCCTGGGCAAACTTTGGCCCTCCGGGTGTTTTGGACTTCCACAATTCCTAACAGCCTCAGGCCCCTTCCAAAGGAAGGGGTCTGAGGCTGTTAGGAATTGTGGGAGTTGAAGTCCAAAACACCCGGAGGGCCAAAGTTTGCCCAGGCCTGCTCTAGAGTGTTAGAGAAGAATGTTGCTATATTTGTCCTGATCAATTACTATAAGTTAGTCTCAACTAGAGTCAATCCATTAAATCATAACTATTGATTCACTAGAGCTACACTAATCAGGAGGAACAATCGAATTTGGGCCAATATTTCTTGCCAATTGAAGCTATATGAAATCAATTTTGTCCCATTTGATTAGTTGGGTATAGAATTTCAGCCAGCTTTTGTTTGGTTCAACAAAGCTGTTAAGTTTTTTTAACACCTTGTTTTAATCCCATATTGCTGGCTCCTGTGAGTCTAATTGTTTTGCATAATTTAATATCCTTCAGTAGCATTTTATGTAATATAGATGACCACATTAAATTTTAATAGAAAAAGCTGAGTACTGGTTTTAGTTTGAGTGTAGTCATCTCTAGTCTTTTGCTATACTTTCAAACACTCAGCTCACTGAACTTTTATTGAACCACTGGCTCATTCAGTGGGAGACCATCGTAACTTCTACAACTGGCTTCCAATAGAGCACCGGAGCACCTTCAAAGTGCTGGTCCTGACCTTCAAGGCCTTGAACGGCCTGGGGCCGGTGTACCTAAGGGACTGCCTCTCCCTATATAGTCCTTCAAGACCACTGAAATCTGAGTCCTTGAACCTCCTGGCTGTGCCAAGCCACACAGCCCTCCACTTGACTTCAACGTGGAGGAGAGCCTTTAGCGTTATTGCTCCTGTATTATGGAACGCTCTTCCTCCTACAGTCCGTGCATTGCCCAATTTACTAGCCTTTCGAAAGGCTTGTAAAACCTTCCTGTTCACACAGGCATTTGGTTAGGAACAATCCTGGGGCTTCCACTTCATGGTCATGGGCCTTTGCTTTATGTAGCGAGCGTATGTTACTATATGGTTTTAACTATGGATGCAACTCCTGGCATCCTGCTGTGTTTTAATGTTATTGTACTACTGTGTTTTATTGTGCTTTTACTGTGTTTTTAATCATTTGTGAGTCGCCCCGAGCCAGTTGGGAGAGGCGACTAAGAAATCGAAACAATAAATAAATAAATAAAACTTTGACTTGTCTTATAACCGAAGCATTTTGAGCTAGCTCCCTAAAGCAATACCACACACATCCAGTGCACCTGGTGCTCCCAGGGGGTGTCATTTCCTGTCTCCTTGGGATACTTGCATAATACTTGTATCATAATGGCACATAATGCCTTGCCTATTCATCAGGGGCTTATAGACATCTGAAGCAGGAGAGACTGAGTGACAAGGTAAGGGAGGTGATGCCAAAGGGGGAGGTGGGGAATAGATCTGTAGTTTAGATAGTGAATTCAGATGTCTGGTGTCCCTTTTTAGAAGATAGTTTGGTGAACACCTCAACATGAATTTCTAGAGCGTGGAAATAACAACCCAAACAATTCCACCTGTACAATTAATGGCAACCTTATCGAGGCCCTGGTACCACACTCTCAAGAGTACTGCGATATAGAACAGAAATGTGGAAGAGAAAACATAATCCTTAAACTGTGCAAAATGTTTCCAATCATGCAGAAGGATGTGAAGAACTGGACTCAGCTCAAGAACACATGGAATTCACTGGTGAGGGCACTATTATCATTGATAAACCTAAAGCTGAGGTTGTGAGCTACACTGGTCTGGTGAGTGCATTACTAGTATTCTTGCAAACAAGGGATCAAAGGTCTTAGGATGTGATATATATATCTATGAGGTACTTTTAAAATCATTTCATTTTTTAATACTTTGGGCTTTATATTTCATCACAAAATGTTGAATTTTGATCAGTTTCTGTCAGTGAAGGTGAAGTTCCATTAGAACAATTGAGTCGGTTCCCTCAATTAGGCTTATTATACCTACTTACCTTAATTTACCATCACATTGTCTGTCAGCGTTCTCAGTCCATTTGTTTTGTTGTTGTGAAACTTACCAGGAAGGTTTCTCCTTACAAAGATTAATGGATGAATTTCCCCCTTAAAGTTGCAAATAGGTCCTTATGGCCGGAAGTCACTTTAAGCAACAGAGAGATGCAACAGGGAAGAAAAGACTGATAGGATATGTCCATGGATTATTTGGGCACTCATTGATCAGTAGGGGACTTAAGAGACACCTGTCATGGTCCAGCTATTGATAGGCTCTCTGGGATCATTGTCTTCTGTATATGACTTTGTGGGCAACAGCTACTATAATATAACAACAATAATAAAACTTTATTTCTAGACTGCACCTCTCTCCCAAAAGGGACTTTACAGCACAAAAACGGGCAAACATTCTATGCTTTACAAAGTAACAAACAAAATCAGGATTAATACCAAATAATACACAATAATAGCAATAAATTTACAATGAAAAAAATTAAACGTTGAGATGGGGTATAAACCAATTAGACAATAAACAAAGGGGCCTCATCACACTAGAGAAAAAAATCCACTTAAAATCCAGTTTCTGCCTCCTGCAGAATTCTGTTCAAGTGGTGGGAGCCTTGAACAGCCTCACAAAACTACAAACACCAGAATTTTGCAGGAGGCGGAAACTGGATTTTAGGTGGATTTTTTCTCTAGTGTGATGAAGTTACTATAACTTCACTATAGGATGTGTAAACAATAAACATATATCATGAAAAGCAGATATATAACACAGGTGTTTATTAAAATGTATTACAGCCAAGATTTGGTGCAAATGAGTTTGCCAGTATTCTGGTGAAATAGTATCTTAGTCCTCTTCCTCTGTTTATGTTTTTCTTCCTATACTAGCTGTACCCACTACACGTTGCTGTGGCCAACCTTCCCTCCCTCTTTCTCTCATTCTTTCTTTCTCTCCTTCAATGCCTCCCTCTTTCCTTCCTTCCCTTTTTTCTTTCCTTCTCTACCTCTTTCCTTCCTTCCCCTTTTCTTTCCCTTTTACTTTCTCTTATTTCTTTCTTCTATACCTATTCTTGGACTGCAACTCCCAGCAGTCCTCCTGGTCGATCTATCTACCTACTATCTATCTCTGTCTAATCTATCTGGAGGATTACTGGGAGTTGCAGTCCAGGCATAGGAAATATGCACAAATTGGGGTGTTCCCAAAGAAATCCAAGGAGAAGCAAGCTTGCAGTTTGGAAGCAGTGCATTTGGAGCATCCTCCTCCCCTAAAGGGCCTGGTCTAGGGGATGCTGGGAGCTGTCATTTTCATGCATGCATTGTATTGTCGTTTAGCTTTTGGGGTTTTAAAGTCCTTTCCGCTGTTTTTTTTAGGGGTGGTGGTGGTGGTTATGAGTGATGATCATTTGGTCTGTTCAGGGTGTCGTGTCCAAATTTCATGTCAATTTGTCGAGTAGTTTTTGAGTTATTTTGATGCCACAAACAAACATTACATTTTTAATTTATATAGGTGGGAGAATCTTCTACTGTAAACTTCACTACAGTAAGGAAGATAGGCGAATTTTGTTCCCTTTCTCTATGAAGTTCTAGGATTTATATAAAGGGAAAGATATCTTGAGAAACTTTATCTGTGTAAATGATTCCAAGAGGCTTCTCCAGCAGAATACCTTTTGACAAAGAAAATGCCAAGGAAACTCTTGCCTCTGCCCTGCCACCAAGGCTTTTTGCTCAAAGCAATTCTCGACTGCTTTTCAGACATTTTGCAATGACTACTGGATCTCAGTGTGGAGTCTCTTGCAATAGTGGTCACTACTGACATGAACCTAGGAGCCTTTTCACATAAACTGTATTTATATATTTATGAGTGTTATTAATTAATAAACTTTTATTTGTTTAAGGAATGCGAAAATAAATCTCCTGATCTTTATCAAAAACTACAAAAGCTAGAGCAAGAGACTGAATTGCTCAGAGATATTAACAGAGGTCTACGAGAAGAAAATGTACTTCTAAAGGATAAATTGAAAGCATGTGAGGCAGAAGTCCAGCAGGGTAAGTACCTGGCATCTTTATAAATTAAGGTACACGCATTTACTTCTATTTCCTTCAAATTACTTTTTTAATGCCTAGTTTAGATGGAACATTTATTTTAATGTTATTATATTGACCCACCTAAAACATCTCAAACAGGGAAGCAAGTTTTTAAAAAGTACTTGCAATAACTCCAAGATGTCCTCTAGACTTATAAGACCTTTTGCTTTATTAAAAAACAATAAAGCAATACTGTAAAAGGTGTTTTTACAGCGAACAGAAAACAACAATTGCAAACAAAAGTGTCTGTAGTCACAACAAAATAATATGTACCTTCCGCATTTGTTTTTGGTTAATTGCCTAAGCAAGACAAGATATACATTGGCAGTTAAAAGGCTTCAGTAGAACTGAGATAATTAGAAGTTAATATAGTAACACTCCGAAAAAATATTGGGGGAGCTGCCAATGATAAAAGAAATATAAACAGTCTATACCTTATATGATTGCCTTCCTGCCTTATATTGAAACAAACACCTTCCACAAAACCAAATCTAATCATTTACCTTGTGGCACCTTCTACTGACATTGCCCCACATCCAAGTCCTATCAAAGGAAAAAAAATGTAGTATGTGTGTCTACATGCTAATATACACATTTTTATATTTATACTGTACATTTATATGTACCTGTATTTATATTTAGGTCCCCTGGTGGCGCAGTGGGTTAAACAACTGCTGAACTTGCTGACCAAAAGGTTGGCAGTTCAAATTTGAGTGGGATGAGCTCCCGCTGTTAGCCCCAGCTTCTGCCAACCTAGCAGTTCAAAAACATGCAAATGTGAGATCAATAGGCACTACTTCTGTGGGAAGATAATAGTGCTCCATGCAGTTATACTGGCCACATGACCTAGGAGGCATCTACCAACAACACTGGCTCTTTGGCTTAGAAATGGAGATGAGCACCAACCCCAAGAGTCAGACACGACAAGTCTTAATGTCAGGGGAAACCTTTACCTTTTAATATTTATATGTACGAATATGCCCGCACACATACACAAGGCAAACCCACAGGTTGCTACTCTAAGGAACACAAATATTGAAGCACTAAACATTGTAGGATGCGGCAAATTGAAACAGTTGCATAATGAGTTGAAGACTGGACATGTTTTATTGGCTACACAATGCTGAGTACCTGTTGAGCAGGAAAAACCGAAACCTGTGCAAAGTTTCATGCAAGAAGACAAGAGCATCACAAATAGACTCCACACTGCAAGAATTTCCAGGTCCTACTTTGGTGAATGTAACTGTTTCAAATACCTGTTTGTAGAAACTAATCCTTAAACCTCCACTATTCCAGATAAAACCTTAAAACCTCCCACAAAAGCCCAAGCGACCAAGACAACGCCAACACCACCAAAAGACTCTCGCCTGGTGTGTTATTCCCGAATAAGCTGCGACGCCGAATTTGCTAAAGCTCTCAAAGCCTTTTACCAGAATATGAATGTCATCAGAGGACAGTTCTTGAAAATAATGCACTACACAGCTCCGGTATATATTTTAAGCAAATTCAAAATGGAAAATGTTATTCTATTCTTGGGTTAACAAGATTCTACTGAGCGTTTTTCTGCAGTGTAACCTGAAAATTGTCCTTAAGACTCAAAGCTTCCTTTGCTTGCCCCATTTTATTACCTCTGTAAATTCCACGTAATAATGTTCAGGTCTTCTTCAAATCTAGGAATCAACAAACGAAGTACCTTAAAACCTTCGCCCCTCACTTAAGTTATTTGTCAGGCCGTCAATGTCAGATTGTTTACCATGTTGCAGTGATTCAGATGTAGTTAATAGCCACTGTTATTCAGATAGGATGTTACCCATCTGCTGCTGCCAGCTATTTTGTGCTTGGTATTTTTATATTATTTTCTTGAATGTTGTATGAATTACACAATTTGTTCTTGTTTACATAAATCAGTGCATTGCACAAACCAATAACACATATTTTATTTCCAGGAAGAAGACAACATTCAATTACTTCGTTTTTTCGCAGAGAGGCAATCAAACATGTTAAAGGATTTTGGAGAACAACTTGAGTCAAGCATAAATAAATTGAAAAACGATGTTGCCTTAATAGTTAAAAAGAAACGAGAAAGGCTAGGTTACAGTAAGCCATGAAGTCACGCTGCAGTATGCCGTCACTAAATAAATTGTAATGCTATAGTATACTAGTTGTAGTAATTTTTAAAGCATACATTTATACATATTTTTATAAATTAGGATGTGACACACTTACAAGAGCAGAACAGCCTGAATGTGCATGCATTAGAAAATGCTAGCTACTTACGGCATACAATTCCTTTTTAAATGTTGTGCTTTTTGTTTCCAGTCTCATAGCGAATTCATGTTGGATCCCAAATCTCTGCCCTTCATGTAGTAGTCTCATTTATGCTTACTGATACACCCCATGTGCCTGAAAGATGCCTAAGGAGCTGAAAAGAAAAACTGGTTATTTGCTTTCAGCATTCACTAAAGTGCCCTTAGAATCTAGCTTGCAATATAAAAACTGCAGTTCAGTGATTCATGGTTACATTCCATCCTCAATCAGGAGAAGGAAAACTCTGATTTCAAACCCGGGCAGATGGTGCTCGTTTAACCCTGTAAGGTCAACCATCTAGAGGAGGAAACTCGAACCAAACCTGCGACCTGAGGACCTCGCTGCCACCGTCCTAGCTTGCTAGGCCCCGCAGACAAACCTTTGGTTTAGGGTCAGGCCAGTTCTGCGCACGCTGCGCTCCACCAGAAAAATCCATTGCACATGCTCAAAGGACACACCCAACCTCCGAATCATCAACGCGCTTGTAGAAAGCGTGGGATGAGTCCTTCCTGAATCTTCGTTTGCGAAGAAAAGCCAAGAACATTCCATCTTCAATTGGGTGGCATTGTGGGGAATATAAGTTTTAAAGGCCATTTTAGTGTATTTATTGTACTTTGTTTTTCCCATACTGTTACTATGTCATTGCTTTTTAACTTTTGTATTGCACTCCTCTTGTCTAGTGTAAAGTGTTGGCCGCCTTGAGTCCCCATGGGGGGAAAGGAGGGGTATAAATAAGGACAATACTAATATTTTTTTTCCATGTCAGGAGCGACTTGAGAAACAGAAGTCACTTCTGGTGTGATAGAATTGGCTATCTGCAAGGATGCCCAGATGTCTGATGTTTTACCATCCTTGTGAGAGGCTTCTCTCATGTCCCTGAATAGGGGGCTGGAGCTCAACCCATTCTCCCCGGATTCGAACCACTGTCCTGTCGGTCAGCAGTCCTGCCAGCACATGGGTTTAACCAACTGTGCCACTGGGGGCTCCATACTACTACTAATAATAATGATATATTACTTAACTTACTGGACTGCAATATACATATCAGTATTACTAATTGGAACATTAGTACAGGGCTTCTTTTTCAATGTGTGACTTTTTACCCAGGAAATGTTTATGTGACCCTGAGGTATACAAGTATATAAAATATTTATTTATTTTATTGATTTGTTGCATTTATATACTGCTTTTCTCACCCCTGGAGGGACTCAAAGCGGTTCACAACATGACCAATGGCAAAATTGTACAAAAACACATGTAAAAAACATCACATATCAAATTGACAACATATGACAATAGATTAAAACCACTAAAACTATAACAACAATCACAGACACAACATAAAACATTTAAACCTTGCATCAGTCCCGGGATGTCTTTAGCTACTTCCTTATTTCCATATTTCTGTCATTCACTGAATAACCAAGTCTTAAGATCAATTTTTTTAAATAAATAAAATAGGCATACAAATCAAATGTTTTTTTCATATTGGATGGTTAAATCCATGGATATCAAGGACCAATTGCACAACAGCAATAATATTTAGGGTGTGCCTAACTTCCAAGTACATAAAAATAAAATGCTTTAAGTAAAATACAGTATCACTGGGGTTTAGTTCCAGGACCCATAGTGGATACCAAAACCCATGGATGCTCAAATCCCATGATATACAAGCATGTGGTAAAATGATATTCCTTGTATGAAATGGCAAATCAAGGTTTGAGAGAGATAAAGATAGATGGTTGAATCTGTGAATACAGAAGGCCCATCCTATTGCAAGCCAGACTCTGTAGGAAGATTAAGGTGCAAAAATTAATAAATTTCTTTCTTGCAAGGGTGTGCCAGTGGTGTGAAGGAAGGACAGTAAATGCCTTAAGAAGCTGGCAGGGTTCCTTCTCCTCTTGCGCTATTATGTTCCTCTTTTGGCTTTCTTTATCCCTCTCCTCCTCCATTGCTTGGCTGCTTTATTTTTTCCTCCTCCACATGGCATAAACTAAGATGGGCATGGGCAAACTTTGGCCCTCCAGGTGTTTTGGACTTCAACCCCCACAATTCCTAACAGCTAGTAGGCTGTTAGGAATTGTGAGAGCTGAAGTCCTAAACACCTGAAGCACCGAAGTTTGTCCATGCCTGAGTGAAGGTGAGCCCATTTGGCGTTGGGACCCACAGTTTAAGAAGCTCTCTGCTTAGTACAATGATCACCATGAATCACACAAAAGCCAAGGGAATTTGCAACCTCCTTTTATTATATTGAACAACAATGGTAAGTAACAGCAGCTACATTTTTCTCTTACTCTTTAGTACTTTATTTTCCCTGATGAGATCATCTCCACTGAAAAGGGAGTATCAGATACTCCTTTGCCACAGGTGTTCATGCTATAAAGCTAGAAATTTTAAAAAAAATGTTTCTCCCTATTCCACACTTAGTGTTGCAAAAGCATTGTCAAGTGAGTTGGGGTGATTGTGCCAAACCCCATTAAACTTCAGTTAAGCACAATTAATTTGTCCCTTTAGCATCAACAGAACTTATTTGACTAAACCTGAATATGATTGTGTGGTCAATAGGACTTAATCCCAAGTAAAAGTTGACTGCAGTCTTATTTATTAGGAAGACAGCGGCTGACTTGTCTATGAAGGAACACTGGATAAAAGGGGTCCTGGGTATAAAAATACCCAGCTAACAATAGCTGGACAGAGTTCTGCCTGTGTGATTACATACTCCAAAAGTTTAATGCAAACTATAGGAATGCTTCAAGCGACCTTACTACTATGTTTTACTCATCTTAAAAACTGTCCTCTCCTATCTACAGATATTTGGTCAATTAAGGCACAGATTTTACAGTATAATCACCAACAGATTACTAAATCCCAACAAAAAAAGAGTGCTATATAGAACTACATTAAAACCTGAAAAGATTATAGATTACCATAGTGAGAACTTACTTTCAACTGGGAATGATGTTGGATGAGTTTAATTTCCAGCTTTCTTAAACTAGCAATATAGTTCTACCACTACTAATTATTACAGTAATTTTTTCAATAGGTTAACGTATGTACTGTTAACATGTTCAGTATGTCCAGTTAAAATGTCCAGTAATTTTAAAACAATAATATGGAACATGTAGTCATTAGAATGCAAATATTTTATTGAACTTAGCAACCCTTTAAAATGTTTGTTGTTGTTATTTTTGGTCTACAAGTAACTACACAAAGGTTTCCTGGTCATGCTGTCTCTTCAGGAGATTTTTCAGACTTCGGGCTTGCTAAGAACAGAGAACTCAATCCCATGCTTGTTGAGTCTGTCAATCAGTTTTGTTTTGGAGAACAAAGCCCCAGGAGAATAGACACCTCCTCTGTAAAACAATCACATACCAATTTATTAGCATCTCAGAGATGTAAGCAGCACCACAGTTTTGTCTATCACCAATTATTTTCAGGTAAAACACAACAGAACAGTAGCAAATTTGTTGTGTAAATGAATTCAAGAAAGGCAATAAAGGCTTAATGATGGTATATACTGGTATATAATGATGTAACTGAAGGGAGTGCCAGTTTATTTAGAAATTAGGACTTCTGAATTTCATGGGAATGCCAGAAAAAAAGGCTGCAAGCTGAAAAACAAATTGAGCTTGATAAGGAAGCTCTAGTAAAGACTTGAAGAACCAGTTAAATCTGAGAGTTTAATTTCTCTGCCAAATACTTTGCTTGAACAAGTAGTAAGTTTTCTGAGAAGCAGCCAGAAAGAACAGTTCCAATTATTAAATGTAATCTGATGTGTGTTCTAGGGAAGCAGTGCTCCATAACATCAGCTCAGAATATATGTTCAAAGTAAATCTATTAAGTGGGAGAGAAGGAAGAGGTGCAACAGTACAAATGTTAAATCACACAGGCAATTACGTATCAGGATGGTATATTTCTAAACTTCTCTTAGCTTTAAGGGAAATTAGTGTCTTTGGAGTTAATTTTCATGCTGTGAGAGAACAGTCCTGATCTGTAGGTTGAACCCCCACCCCATCCCACCCAACAATAAGAGATTTCACAGAAAGTAATGAAGACTTACGTTTTAGGAAGAGAACTCTTGTCCTTCAGAAGTGCCACGCCAGCCTGGACCATTGCGATGGGTGTAGCAACATAGCCAGCCTCTACAAAAGACAAGTCAAGCAAACAAAAGAAAAGTCATCAAACTCTTATTACATTCATCTCTTCTTTTATAAACATGATTGGAAAATGAAACAAGAAGCCACGAAACATCTCTTTAAACACTGTTTAAATATTTGAAAAGATGTCATAAGGAAGAGGGAGCAGGCTTTCTGCTGCCCTGGAGACTAGGACTCAGAGCAATGGGTTCAAATGACAGGAAAGGCGATGCCACCTTAACATTAGGAAGAACTTTCTGACCATGAGAGCTGTTCAGCAGTGGAACTCTCTGCCTCAGAGTGTGGTTGAAGCTTCCTTTTAGGAGGCTTTTACACAGGCTGGATGGACATTTGTTGGGGGTACTTTGTGCTTTTCCTGCATGGCAGAATGGGGTTGGACTGGATGGCTGATGTAGTCTCTTTCAACACTGGATTCTATAATCTTCAGTTACCCTTCGCTCCTATTTACATCATGACTGCATGGAAAAAATAGTTTCTGCCTGAATCCTGTGCAAGTGATTTCTTTGTTTTAATTCCTATAACCTAGCTCCAATCCGAATGTTTCCATGTCCTGTCTGACCTTGAAGCTATTATTCTCTATTTGTTCCTTTTCTCCAGGCCGGGCCCAATCTCATCAAAAGCTTGAGTTTCCCTTTCTGGATTGTCACATACAGCACTAATTGTAAGGTATCATCTCCCTGCTAAAACATTGAAAGCAGTTTAAAATTTATAGTAACAGCAAGAATGTAGGTATTAATGAAGGTATCCCCCAATAAAAACTCTCCCAACACAAATACAATTTCCATTCAGTCTCCACATTTCTAGCATCATGATAACTTAAAGCTTCAATTGAGCACTTAGAGAAATAATTTGAGCATCCAAAGAAAAGGGGCAGTTAACAAGGGAATGCAAACATAGAAAAAGTGAGCATTTCTAAGTGTGAATAATTTTTAATGTCTCACACTGCAAAGCTAGAAATTTCATTAAAGGTGGTAGAATCCTAATCTAGGAATTTAATGGCCACATTTAACCCCTATATAACCTCAAGCCTGTAGTTAACCTGAGACATGATACATGGAAAGCTTGGAGAGTCACCTGGCTCTTGTGAAAGGGGACAAGAAAGCTTCATTCCACCAGTACAGTTTTGTTTATATCTATTTAGATTATAGGTAACATATGTATTTCATTATGTTTTCCTGTTTTTGGTTATAACTTCCACCAAAAGTTAGCTGCTGGTGTAATTTGATTAAATTAGAGATCCCAATTGTGCAAAAATGTGTGTTTTTCTAAAACACTTTGGGTAACTTTAGCATGAGATATAGAGGATGTCAGACAATTAACAAGAGGTTGGTATGACACAGGCTATATTTGGAAAATCCTTTAATTTGTGGTTTGGAAGACAAGGCCTTTTTCTTCCTATTACCTTAATGTAATTATCTTGGGCAGAAACAGATGGGAAAATTGCTTGTGGGATACAATCAACCCTCCAGATTTGTAGGATTTATTTTTACATATCCAGTAATTCAGGGATTGGATTAATATGTTCTCTCTATGAAACTCTAGGTCAACTCTTGCCATAGATTTGACCTGGAGGATGTAGATCAGGTATGGGCAAACTTGGGCCCTCCAGGTGTTTTGGTCTTCAACTCCCAGAATTCTTAATAGCCAGTAGGCTGTTAGGAATTGTGGAAGACCAAGACTCCTGGAGGGCCAAAGTTTGCCCATGCCTGATCTAGATATTGTTAGAGAGAACACTTCTCTAGGCATGTTTAGGTCTTCCAGCATGGTTCTATGGTCAACTTACAACAGAAACTGAAAACAGAGTAGCTCTAGAGAAACTAGAGATTCCTAAAGTGGTATTCTCTCAGGTTAAAAAAACCCAGGGTATTTTTTATTTGTAGCTTTCCCACTTTTGAACATATTCTGCATCTCGAACCCTAGCAAATATGGAGGGCTAACTGAACTGAGCAAGATATAAAAGTTTCAAAACTGGAATTATTTAATAATGATGATCCTGATTGGAGTGAAAAATTTCACCTCAATTTTCCTGCAGTGGGAAAAAATGTTTCGTTGAAATGCTGGACCTCTCTGTTGTGATCTAATGGATAGATTATGAATTCCCGTTAACACATTTAAAAAGTACATTTGCCTTCTCAGTCTAATGTCTAAGAGAAGCAGCCAATTACCAAATGAGACTATTAGTTTGGTGTCTGCTTTTAGCAGACATACATTTTGCAATAAACATGTTAAGTATTAAAGTATGCATAATTAAATCTGCTAGTATGGGTGGTCTACCTGGCCCCTTCACTCGAGTGCATATTTTAACATCCGGTTTTCCTTGCTGTGGATCTTTACCAGTGCTGTATCCCTGGCCAAAAAATGTCATTTCAAAAGATGACCCTTCCATCTGTAGTTTTAAAAAAGAGAAAATAAAACAGTGTTAGCTCTCTCAACAACAGAACCATTTACATAAGGTCATAGCCCAATTCATGTACAATATTTGAAAAAAGACATGTATGAAAATAGTCCTTTCATTTAAAATGTATTTATTATTTACAGTATTTATATTCCACCCTTCTCACCTCACAGAGGACTCAGGGCGGATTACAATATACATGGTAAACATTCAATGCTATAGACACATAACATATATAGACAGACACACAGAGGCCATTTAACATTCCAGCTTTTTGATGAGGGTATTCTGGCCACCAGGGGAGCTGTCGCTTCACCATCCATTTGTAACACTGATGAAGTACTTCCCCATTCTTTGCATGCTTGCTGAAGATTTTTATGGCGTCATAAATTAGTTAAATTAGCCTCCCTGCATATGCGGTACCTATATTTCCTACTTGACAGATGCAACTGTCTTTCGGGCTGCAAAGGTCGACAGCAAGCTACACAAATTGGTTGGAAGCTCTCTCCGACCTGGGCTAGCTTCAAACTCATGACCTTTCGGTCAGTACGAATTCACGTGGACCGTTTCGGTCAGTAGTAATCTTAATGCAGCTGATTCCCAGCCAGCTGCGCCACAGACCCGGTGTCCTAATCACCCCTATTTTTCTGACACAGTAGCTTAGGTTTAACATGATTCAAACATTTGTAGAAACACAGTGGGACTTCTAAGTCAAGGAACAAAATTAATGTTGTTTCTCATACACTGAAAACTGAACAAGAAGGAAGACAATATAGAAATATTTTAAGGAAACCATCCAGCACCAAAATGAGGTAGCAAAAATGAAGTAGAATTTACTACATAAAACATCATAGATTGGAATCTTACATTTTTGTCTTCAACAATGTCCTCAAACATTGAAATATTAGACTGCTTTCCCTTAATCTTTAAAAAATATTTATTGCTAGTCCTTTAAGTGATTCTTTTTCAAACCTAGTCTGTAGAAACATTTCTCAGTAAGGAACTACATAAACAGGACAAGTCAAAGCTGTGGGCAACAACTTTTCCCCCCAGCCATAATGCATAAAACAATTGTACATCAGCAGACATACAATGCTAGTGCACACATCTCAGGTGAATCCATATTGCATCAAGTATAATGTCCCTTGAGGATTATTCAGATTCATAAGGAATGAAAACAATCTGAATACAACCAAATGGTATCTTAACAAATCATGTTGTGCCTGCCTCAAGCTGTGAAGAGAGGCAAGTAACAAATACAAAATTGTTGTTGTATTAGATCGATACAAGTCCTTTGACCAAGTCCAAACAGTAACATATGGAAATCCCTGTGATATCAAAATATTATCATCTAATAACATTGAAAGTACTGATTACCTGTTTTTCTGTTGGTCCTTCCTTTGTAATATATCCTCCAGAAAAAAATTCAGGATACTGAAATAAGAAGATCCCCATTAATCACAAAAAAGAAATATCAAGGCTATAAAAATTCTGAAATGTTCAAACCAAACCTACTTTTACTAGAAGTTTTCTCCCAAAGTTGAACTTCACAAGCATTAAAAATAGAAGGCCAGCAAACATCAGCTTAATGACATTTCCAATACCGCCAATGGTGGCGTAAGCAGAATATTGTACCTGAATAGATTGAAGAGTTCATATCAGAAATCACAATTTAGTGTTCATTTATTATGTTTCTAAGACATTCTTGTATTTTGAAAACTGTTCCCAAGTATACAAACAAAATACCAAAATAATATTTAAAATGGGAACAGTAACATCAGTAAATCAGTAGTTTCTGAGTTACTGACAGCCTTATCTGAAAGTGCTCTCTGAAGCTCAGTGAATGCCAGAGAATTGAAACACTAAAACACTACTTCATCTGGTCTCCAAACAAAACATCAGAACGATACAAACATTCCCTCAAATGACAGGTCCTTTTAGGGAAAAAAAACTTCCTTGAGGTTTATAAACTAATTTCTGGTAAATTCTGATGCATCTGGCTTGAATGTCACTTTCTCCCAAAGAAAAGCACATAGAATTGAAGTCTAAATGACACACACACAGAGATTTTATTGAAAACAGGAATGGCATAGTGCGATCACAAGCATGCTAAGGCTGAAGCCTTTGTCTAGCAGACAAAGAAGGCATTTTCTTCTTAAGTATGTGGTGCTACTTCTGGCCTTTTGTAATTTTTGCTTGAAAAAAATGATGGCAGCAGCAACTCTTGGTGTTGCCTTCCCATGATGTAAGAAAGCAGGAGTCAGAACTTCTTTTAGATTACCAGGATAGACTATGCTTCTTCCCTTCTGGACTGCTCAGTGAGGACCGCCCTTTACCCAGGTTGCCTCCTGTGTCATCTGTTGTAGCTGCAATGGGCACCATTATCTTCTCAGATAGTGAGGCTCCATTTTCAGGTTCTAGTTCTAGGTCCCAGCTCTCTTGGCGCTGCTCTCCTCCAGCTTGCAGACTGGCAGTGATGCTATAGGGCTGTCCCAGTGCTGCTGCTACCAGCCCTCAGGTTTCCTTGGCCACCTGGGAACTAGACGAGAGGAGCGTGCTGCTGCCTAAAGATGAACTAGAAGAGCCGTGTGAGCACAAGGCATCATCAGCCAAGGTGAGTATTGCAGCAGCAGCAGCAACAGACAAGGCAGGAAATGCATTCATATCAGGGTTTTTTTTAAATCCCAGGGAAGGACACTAGTGGTGACAGCCATGAACAGTGGCATCACATAGACAGCACTAGTTATTTCCCATTTCAACAGAGTGACCCACAACCTTGCCAGAGATCACAATCTTTTTAGCATATACGGTAATTTAAAAGAATTAACATGGTGGTGGCAGCCTTGTTTATTTAAAAAATCACTCAGATGTTTTAAACCATTCTGGAAAGGTATGTGTGTATTCCCTTTGTCACAACAGAATGATGTTTGTTTTATTAATGCCCACGGAAACTTACCGGAGTGTCCTCATCTTGTGTATGCAAATAGCGTTGAGTTCGTTTTACCACTGAGACATCTGCTCCCATGAATGGAATCGAATACTGCTGGAGTTCATTACAAAAAAACACTGCACCTCTATGAGAAATAGAACCAAGAAAAGTAAAAGTCAGCAAAATGTATTTGCAACAAGGCACATATCAAGAACAAAGGGATCTTTTAAACAAAGGAATCTTTACAGGGATAAATTCCAGCAACATGTTTTCTTTTAGGAAAAGCCTTGAAAACTGTTATTACATATTCAAGGCATCTACAAATGTTCTAAACTTCTATTTGGACATTTATTTATTTACTTCTTGGTAGTGGCTCCCCGTCTGTGGAACGCACTCCCTATTGATATTCGATCAGCTTCATCCCTCCTGGCATTCAGAAAAAGAGTGACATCCTGGTTATGGGACCAAGCATTTGCACTTTAGGACGATACGGCACCTGAGATTGGGTAGATGGCAAACTGGCGGATAAGACCTAATGCTTATGGATGGAATACTGTTTTAACTGTGGTGAATGTTCATGATGCATTTTAATGTTAATTATATTTTAATGTATTTTAACTCTAGTTGTATTTTAATGTATTTTAATCTTAACTGTTGTTTTTATTATATGTATATTGTGTGGCATCAAATCGTTGCCGTTGTGAGGCTGCTCTGAGTCCCCCCTCGGGGGTTGAAAAGCGGGGTATAAATGGTGGAAATAAATAAATAAATACTTACTGCATTTATATACCGCCTTTCTCACTCCTGGGGGGACTGAAGGCGGTTTACAATGTACGAATGGCAAACATTCAATACCAATATACAGTACACAAAGAAATCATAATAACTAATTACTACACAAAACTATGAACTTAAAATCAATTAGAACCATTATATATAATGCATACACAAAATTTTAACATTCAGACAAAGCATAAAATCATCCTAGTATAAACATTAAAATCCCATGATCCAGAAATCATATACTACAGCTATTCTGAATTGTTGTTTCATGTGTTCCTTTGTAGCACATTATTTATTAGCTAAAGACTTGATCCCACAACCACGTCTTTGTTCTCTTTCTAAAGGTCAGGAGGGAGGGAGCTGATCTAATCTCGCTGGGGAAGGAGTTCCAGAGCTGAGGAGCCACCATTGAGAAGTCCCTGCCTCTTGTCCCTGCCAACCGCACTTGCAACAGAGTCGATGTAACAAGAGCATGGACCATCATGGCAAGTCAGACTTCCCAAGGTCCATCCACAACTGGTGCACAAATTTTAATTGTGCAAAAGCTCCTCTGGCCACCACTGAAACCTGGGGTTCCAGGCTCAGCTATGAGTCCAGGATCACTCTCAAGCTAACCCCATCCAGCACAGGCTGTAATCCTATGCCCTACTAAGGCGATCAAGGATGTTTTCAGTTCCATGTCCGGCCTAGAGCCAGACTACGCCCGATCCAGATAATCAGTTTCCCCCCAAAAACACTTGTGAGGCCACCACACACTTTGCCCAAAAAGGGGAATTGGAAACTGGCTGAAAGTTGTTCAATTGAGTGGGGTCCAGTGATGGGTTTTTTCAACAGCAGTTTTACAACAGCCTCTTTTAGGCTGGCTGGAATTTTGCCTTCCTACAGGGAGGCATTAACCACCACTTTCACCCACTCTGCCAAACCCCCCTCTGGCTTCCTTTAGCAGCCAGGATGGCAGGGGTCTAGGATGCATGTGGTTGCCCTAGCTTCTCCAGTCATCTTGTCCTCGAAAATCATTCTGTAGAATACAGATGTTGGAAAATAAAAGGGCCCTGAATAGGATGTGGAGTTTGTGGTCATCTATTGTTTCTGACTTCATCCCCCATCATTTCCCACAACTGACTGCACTGGTAGGACTGAAGTTTGTGGCCATACAGCAACATATGAATCACCGCCATTTGGGGGTCCAAAATGTACATGCAATCTTTATACCTCCTTTGAAGTTTTGCTCCAATCACTGGAATAGATTTATGTCCTATTTGGCGCCGAACTTTTTTCAGATTTTCTTGATCAGCAAGACCATATACTATGGATTTCCAGGTACCTTCATGAATAGAACCACCCTGTCAAAGCATCATTTTAATTCATACTATTAATATATTCCTGATAATGTCAACAGATGTATAGGACTAGCTATCATAGTTGAAAATAATCTTACTACAATTAAACATGCTTAATGTGAGTTATAAAACAGCTGAAACCTATGTTCCTATTTCTGGACTTGGCCATATACTCACTTCATCCCCCCTGCTCAACAGCAACATAAAAGGGATTTGTTTTTCTAGAAGTATTCACTTGATGTGAGTGGTATTTTAACTCTTCTGCAACCTTTTGAATAGGCAGAACTGAACGTGTTTTGCTGCAGGATATGTCTTCCTAGACTGATGTTACTGTTGAATTTATTTTTTCTCTGTTTCAAAATATTTTTACGATTGAGATAAATATCAGCACTGTTTCTTCATGCAAGTGTTTCATAAACATTATAAATTGGGCACACACACTCAGAAGAGCTATTTAAAGCCAATGTTAAAAATGACGTTTTTTGGCACCTCAAAAGCCATTCAAGAAAACACTCAATGGTCTGATGAATGACAGATTCACAAATTGCAACAACAGCCAATAATTATCTTTAAAATGGTCTGAAACAACAAGTCTGTATTTATAGATTTCATTATATATGTCTGTATCAGGGATAGGATTTGTGTGGCTCTCCGGCTATTTTAATAATCCATTTCCCATAAGCTCTTGCCTGCATAGCTAATGTGGAGGAGTGTTAGAAGTCACACAATTCATTCATCTGGTATATGGAATAAGTACTTAGCAAAGTAGATCAACTAACCTCTGGGCCAGATTTAACAGTCAGAAAACTTTCCACTGCTGTTAAGGTACCTTTAAGAAAGAGATTTCATTATCATCTATGGTTATAAGGAACTAAACAGAAGCCATTCAGATAGTCATATTGTCATATTAAGTGTTTTCATAATAAAGATATATGCTAGTAATGCAATCCCAAACTTCTACTGAGAAGTAAGGCTTCACAAATTCAATGGAATTTATTTCTTTTAGGTGTATAGAAGACTGTAGCTTTGGCTGGAATCTTTTTGATGGAGCCCTGCCAAACTTGGGAGAGCTACAGCTGCCACTATATATCCCGCCCCATAAAAAGTCCCTCACACCCTTTGAAGTCTATCAGTTGATGGCCTCCATGCTTGTCTTAGGCCCAAAATGAGGCCTTCCCAATCAGAAAGTCACTGTAACTTACTTTTAGTTTTGGAAAGCTTTCCTCAGATTAAAACAGTTTAGCCTACTCCCACTTTCCATTCTCATGCAGCAAAACTACCAATTCCATCAGCACTATCAAAGGCAGGAGGCAAAGCCACTGTGTTAATTTGCTGAAACACCAGTTCCATCACGCTTCTTTTTTTGAACTGTTTCCACAATTTATAAGTAAACTTGTGTAGGTGCTACACTCCTGATTACATAGAGATTGCCAAATGTATTACAACAAGCCATAAGGAGTACAATTTCCCTGAGAACTATCAAAGTAGCAATAAAGCAAAATGGTCACCTTTCAAACTGTTTTTGGTATATAATACTCCCATATCTGCAGGAATAGAATCAAAACCACAGCTCCCAACAATATATGCTCCTTTTTCTGCAGCTTTGTCATTATAGTTCAAATACATTCCTTCCAGAAACTGAAAGATAAATGTGAAAATGCTGTATTGAAAAATAGAACCTTCTCTGTCTCAATTATCAAGGCAATAATTTTCAGACCTAGTATTGCTAGTATCACATTAATTATCTCATAGCCCATCTTGAAATAATATTTTGTCCATCAAACATTCACAGACAGCATGGCTCTATCTATTTTTATGTTCAATAATGAGAGATCATGCTTACTGTGAAGATTTATTCTGAGATGGCAGAACAAGTGATCCACCATGACTGGGTTAATCAGTGGGTCACCTGATTAGTTAGGTAGTACTTGGGATTGACCCAATTGTAGTGAATTACTCTTCCATGCCATCCTGAGAATAAATGCCCCACATTTATTTCTAGAATGGTAGAAAACCCTCCCATCATCTTCTCTCTCTCACACACACAAATGAAAAAAAATGAGTCAATGCCTCGTGCTACTATTACTAACACTTTTAGACTTTTCATAAGATGAAAGATAAAACAATTAAACAGCATTAAATATTTCTCCAAGTGATCATTATTTTTGTACAACTTTCTTCACAAAAAGCACCCACAAAAAACAATGTTGGGAGGAATGGTGGGGTTGATAATATTGAGGGTGAAACTCTTGGAAACCCTCTCTATTTTATATCCAGCAAAGACCATAAAGAGTCTAATCTCATGGTAGTATTACTAAACGTAATTTTTTAAAAAATAAATAGGCATTATCTTGTATTATGCTCAGATGGGCAGGAAGAAACATTATGCCAGACAGTTCATAACATGCTTTCATAGTTCCACATACCTGAGGTTCTCCGCTAATATCAATGCAGCTTGTACCATTCTCAACACAAGCTTTCACCACAGGTTCTCCAAAAAACCTGTACTATAAGAATGAATAAAATCCATCACTTATATTAAACCAAAATGCTTTAATAAATTCAGTAAGCTACTACTTTTGCTTATATTTTAATCAGTTTTGAAATATGAATATATATGGAAAGTAGTAAAAGTATTTAATAATAAATAGTACTGGGGACTTGACAAAATTATTTTAAAAATTAGCTGATCATGAGAATTTTAATCAATTAAGGTTAATCTCAGCTTCGGTCTATTAAACAGCAGAGTTATCCTTTTAATGTCCTTTTAACTCAGAAAACTTTTTGGTTTAACCATTTTTTAAAAAGTTTATGTTTTCAAATATAAGGCAACAAATAAACAGAAATGTTTTATCTTGGAATATAATAGTGCAAAGGCAAAAGCTTATCTGAATAAATAAACTATGTCAAGAAAAATTTGCAATAGGTCAGAAATTACTTAAAGGCACACAACAAGAACAATATACTATGGAAACGTCATTTCTAAAGAAACTGCTGCACCATAAAATTATTTTATCTTTTTTTTAACAGAGGGAAATACTTACTGGGCCTACACAGTTGAGAACAATAGTTGTTTGTTTAGCCATATTATCAAGAGAGGATGGATCACTGACATCACATAGTATTATGGCAACTTCTGACTTCAGTTCTGTTTTCCCTGGAAATTCAGAAATGTAATGTCACAAAAGAACCCTGACACTATATAATAATTTTCCCAATCTACAGCTCCATCATCATTATCTTATTATAAGAGAAAGAGAAGCAAATCAAGATTAATTTTCAATTCTTTAATGTAATTTCTATGACTAGTAAATTATTTACTTGGTACAGATTTCACCTCTTCTTGTTAATACATTTTTGTACAAAAGATGATGATTAGGAAGTCTAAAAATTACACAGTACTTTTAAACAAAAATATAACATTGCAAACTTGGCAAACAAAGAAGCAGCAAATATTTATCAAACCCTTTTGGTTCTTGCAAGATAGTTTATACTCATACTGTGAGAACTAAGATAAGCATTAAATCATTAATGAGAAGGCCTGAGGATGTTGCAAGTCTCAATTAAAATTCAACAGTTGCAATCCAAACAAAAATAGTTAAGGTGTCTTAAACCAACTAGAATATGAATAGAAAAATGTGTGAAACTGAAGGTCAATTTCAGGATCTTTTATCCTAAATAACTACATATATAGAAATGGGGGGAAGGAGGTGGTTTGAGTGTTGGACTATGACTTGAGTCCAGGGTTCAATTTCCTGCTCAACCACAAAACCCACTCTTAGCTTCACTCTCGCAGCCTTAGTTTTCAGGTTTGTTTCTAAATAAATTTGTATAGTTCAACCATGACTTGAACATCATCACAACATAATGATATAAGAATGTAGGCTGTTGGCATGCTGTTTATAACTATGGTAGTGACTTGAACACTTTATGGTCAAAAACATGACCCCAAACAGCATTGTACAGATGTTGGCAGGCCTGCTCTGGGTTCAATATTCACCTTTCACTGCTAAATCTGTGTATCTCAGCTTCAGCTCCAGCTCCCTATATAAATATTGATTACTTTTACACACAACAGCATTTGTAATGCGGGGGACTCTGGTTCTTCAAATATTTGGGACTGCAACTTCCACAATCCCTTATGATCAAAAATGCTGGGTGGGGCTGATGGGAGTTTCATGCAAAAACATGGAACTCATCTGTACTGTATAAGAACTGCAGTATTACAAAACTGCAAGAACAGGTTCTCTCCTTCCCCAGTTATAAAGAACAAGATTCAATACAGCTTTGCAGCAAGTTCAATGTTTCCCAGCTTCATATAAGCACAAAGAGTCTCAATCTTTACTAAAGTTAAGGCAGCCTTGCAACAAGCTGCCAAATGTTTGCACGTGTCCCCTAAGCAGGAACAAGATACTAGATAATATAGAGTTGGAAAAGATAACGAGGGGCAGTCAGCCAGTCCAACTGCCTGTCATGCAGGATAAGCATAATTAACCATATGCTCTGATCTAGGTAGTCATGATCTTAACCAAAAAAGCAACCACGGTTTATCTCATAAGCTTGCAGTTTCTCCTTGAACAAGCTATGGCAAAACAGTGGACTAAGAACCTGGGAGACCAGGGTTTGAATTGCTGCTCAGAGTGGAAACTCACTGAGTGCCTTTGGGAAAGTCACACTCTCTCAACCTCAAAGGAAAACAATGACAAAACAGCTCTGAACAAATCATGTTCCAAAAAAGCTCTGTTATAGGATCACCATAAATTTGAAATGGCTTGATGGCACACAAGAAGACCAAAATGCCTTATTAAAAGTAATATCAAGTATCTAGCAGAACACAAATTATTCATTTCCTTATCAACTATGGAAGTAATCTGAGGGTTACCCGTCTCATTTTATGCTGGGAAAATTACCACTGCCACCATGGACATTTTTTTTAATTTATTCAGTTTTATATTCCGCTCCTCCCTGCAGGCTCGGGGCGGATCACAACAACATTCGATAAAAACATCGAGATACAACAATGTTAAAAGACACAAGGGTTACAAATTCTTAAAAACTCAAAGCATGGTCATACAATACATTCCGGAATTAGCCAAAAGCGAGTACGAGGAGGGCAGTCTTGCACGCTCTCCTGAAAGGAACAAGCTCTCGGATCGCGTGGGTGTCAGGTGGAAGAGAGTTCCACAGCATAGGGGCCGCAACAGAAAAGGCACGCTGCCTGGTTGTGGACAAGTGGCAGGAACGGATTGATGGAATTTCTAACAGGTTCTGCTCCTCTGAGCGCAGTGATCTCGGGGGAACATACGGGGTAAGGCGGTCCCTCAAGTACACAGGCCCTAGACCGTATAAGGCCTTAAAGGTCAGAACCAACACCTTGAAGGCAATTCGGTACTCGATAGGAAGCCAGTGCAGTTGCCGTAAGATGGGAGTAATGTGCTCTGTCAAAGGTGCTCCCACCAGTAAGCGAGCAGCGGCATTCTGCACTAGCTTGAGTTTCCGAATTGTCGACAAAGGAAGGCCCACGTAGAGGGCATTACAGTAGTCCAGCCTCGAGATGACCGTCGCTTAGATCACCGTGGCCAGGTCTTCCCTGGACAGGTAGGGTGCCAGTTGCCTAGCCTGTCTGAGATGGAGAAATGATGCTTTGCTGACCATGGAGACCTGATGAACACCCAGACTCTTAACGAGGGATGACAGGCTAAGTTGCTCGCCATCCAGGGTAGGCAACCGGCACTCATCCAGCCATCCAGTCACGGCTTCAAGGCAGTGGTGGAAACAATCGGGTACAGCATCCGGCCTGCCATCCATTCTCAGCAGAAGCTGGGTGTCATCAGCGTACTGATAACACTCCAGACCAAAGTCGCGGGCCAGCTGGGCCAGGGGGCGCATATAAATGTTGAATAAAGGAGAGAGGATGGCCCCCTGGGGGACCCCACAAATTAATGGGAGCCTCCCAGAGACCTCCTCTCCCCTCTCCACACGTTGTCCCCGGTCCTGGAGGAAGGAGGCCACCCATTTAAGGGCAGTCCCCCTCACCCCAGTCACGGCTAAACGGTGGGTCAACAATGCGTGATCTACTGTATCAAACGCTGCTGTTAGATCTAACAAAACAAGCAGGGCTGATCCAAATAATAATAATAATAAAAATATATAAATCCAAATAATAATAAAAATAAAAATATATAAATCCTAATAATAATAATAACTAAAAATATATAAATCCAAATAATAATAAATAAATATATAAATCTAAATAATAAAAATATATAAATCCAAATAATAAATAAATATATAAATCCAAATAATAATAATAAAAAATATATAAATCCAAATAATAAATAAATATATAAATCCAAATAATAATAATAATAAATAAAAATATATGAATCCAATCCAAATAATAATATATAAATCCAAATAATAAATACATAAATCCAAATAATAATAATAATTAAAAATATATAAATCCAAATAATAATAATTAAAAATATATAAATCCAAATAATAATAATAATAAAAATATATAAATCCAAATAATAAATATATAAATCCAAATAATAATAATAATATATAAATCCAAATAATAATAATAATAAATAAAAATATATAAATCCAAATAATAAATAAATATATAAATCCAAATAATAATAATTAAAAATATATAAATCCAAATAATAATAATAATAAATAAAAATATATAAATCCAAATAATAATAATTAAAAATATATAAATCCAAATAATAATAAATAAAAATATATAAATCCAAATAATAAATATATAAATCCAAATAATAATAATAAATAAAAATATATAAATCCAATCCAAATAATAATAATAATAATATATAAATCCAAATAATAAATAAATAAATATAAACACGCAGGTGGGGCCTACATCAGCACAGAGGCAAGCCACCCCGACGCAGGGGTTCCCGACCTTTGGACCTCCAGGTGTGTAGGGCTTCAAAAGCACCCGCAGCAGCAGGACCCACGGTTGGGCACGGCTAACTGCCCACCGAATGAAGGCCTTCTTCTAGTCATCCCCAGTGCAGTGCGGCCTGTGAGGGGGGATGCATCAGGGAGCAGAGACCGCGGCTTACCCAGTTTGGCGGCCGCTTTCTCCAGCACGGCCTGCAGCTTCTCCCGGCTCCTGCCGGCCACGGCCCAGCGCAGCGAGCCGCGCGTCTCCTCCTCCTCAGCGGCCACTCTGGCCACCTCCTGGACCACGTACTGCCCGGTGAAGCCCGAGGCCCCGAAGACCACCATCTCGAAAGGCCGCCCCGTCGCCATGGCAACCCCAAGGAGAAGGACCCCGTCCGCGCGCGCCGAGAGGATGCGCAAGCTCCTGAGTCCCGGCGGCACTTCTGCGCAACGGCGCCTCAACGGCCATGGAACGCGGGAGGGGCCGGGGAGGGGGCGGGGCCTGAGAACCCCTCCTCGCGCCAGCCTCGGGCGGCCCACGTGACCCAAAGGCCCCTCCCTTTCCCCCGCTCATTGTTGACAGGGTTCTCTCAGAGAAAGCGGCCTCTCGTGTTTCCTCAGGAGACGCTGCGGGTCGCGAGGCCTCCTTGAAACCGAGAAGCCATGTTTATATTACCTGACTAGCCGTTGCCCTTGCCACGCGTGGCTGTGGCCCAGTCTGCTGATCTGGGGAGGAAAAAGTAATGAGAAAGCGTTGGTTTGTCATATATACGCTATCGTACTGATGGTAGCTTAGCTTGTTCAACTTAAGCCGTCTGAGGGCTCGCACTAAGATTCTAAAACAGTGTTTCTCAACCTTCCTAATGCTGTGACCCCTTAATACAGTTCCTCATGTTGTGGTGACCCCTAACCATATAGGGGTCACCGTACCTTGGGAAGTCTGATCTGGCTACGGTCGTCCACGCTCTGGTCACATCCCGAATAGATTACTGCAACACACTCTACGTGGGGCTGCCTTTGAAGACAGTTTGGAAATTGCAATTAGTCCAGCGGGCGGCAGCCAGATTACTAACGGGAGCTACATACAGGGAGCATACCACCCCTGTTGTGTCAGCTCCACTGGCTGCCTGTCCAATTCCGGGCTCAATTCAAAGTGCTGGTTTTGACCTTTAAAGCTCTATACAGTTCTGGCCCAGCTTACTTGTCCGAACGCATCGGCCGCTACGTCCCACCCCGTAACCTAAGATCATCCGGGGAGGCCCTGCTCTCGCTTCCACCGACTTCTCAAATGCGGTTGGTGGGGACGAGGGACAGGGCCTTCTCGGCGGTGGCTCCCGCCTGTGGAATGCGCTCCCTATGGAGGGAACGGTCCACCTCATCCCTCCTGGCATTCAGGAAAAAAGTAAAATCCTGGCTTTGGGACCAGACGTTTGCACACCAGCGCTAACAGCATGTTAGATGGGGATTTTAATGGAATGGATGAAGAGGGCCAATGTTTTTATGGAGTGAATATTGTTTTTAACTTGGAATGACTGTGTATGTTGCTGATGGAACTGTATTTTAATGTGTTTTAATGTATTTTAATTGTTGTGGGGTTTTGGGGTTTTATACTGTATCATGTGGCATCGAATTGCGCCTTACTGTAAGCCGCTCTGAGTCCCCCCTCGGGGGTTGAGAAGAGCGGGGTAAAATCCTGAAATAATAATAAATAAATAATAATAATAACCATAGCATTATTTTCATTGCTACTTCATCACTGTATTGGGGGGGGGGGTGATTTTGTCATTTGGAAGTTGTAGTTGCTGGGATTTATAGTTCACCTACAATCAAAGAACATTCTGAACTCCACCAAGGATGGAAGTGAACCAAACTTGGCACACAGAACTCCCATGACCAACAGAAAATACTGGAAGGGTTTGGTGGGCATTGACCTTGAGTTTGGGAGTTGTAGTTCACCTACATCCAGAGAGCACTGTGGACTCAGACAATGATGGATCTGGACCAAACTTGGTACGAATACTCAATATGCCCAAATGTGAATACTGATTAGGTTGGGCAAAACAGACCTTGACCTTTGGGAGTCGTAATTGCTGGGATTTATAGTTCACCTACAATCAAAGAACATTCTGAACTCCACCAAGGATGGAATTGAACTAAACTTGGCACACAGAACTCCCATGACCAACAGCAAATACTGGAAGGGTTTGGTGGGCATTGACCTTGAGTTTGGGAGTTGTCGTTCACCTACATCCAGAGAGCACTATAGACTCAACAATGATGGATCTGGACCAGACTTGGCACAAATCCTCAGTATACCCAAATGTGAACACTGTTGGAGTTTCAGGAAAATAGATCTTGACATTTGGGAGTTGTAGTTGCTGGGATTTATAGTTCATCTACAATCAAAGAGTCCCTTGCACCCTACCAATGATCGAATTGGGTCAAACTTCCCACACAGAACCCTCATGCCTTGAAAGAACTAGCTGGCGCGAGCCTCCATCCCACCTCACACACTCTTGCTCACCCACACATGCGCATCATGCTGCCATGTGCCAAGCACGCCTGCTCTCCCCTCCCAACTTGGAGTCTCAGAATCAGCCCTCCCCTTGGCTGGGAGGCTTTCTGCAACCGAACTTGCCTACCTCAGATTGGCCTTTTTAGTCATCAGCGCGCTTGTAAAAAGTGTGGGATGAGTCCTTCCTGAATCTTCGTTCACGAAGTAATGCCGAGAATTTCTTTCTGCTTGTGGGTAAACACTATTTCTTCTTGTCTCTTTGTCAGTGTTGATGTGGAGATGGTCTGGTTTGCCTACTCTGGAACATGCAACATACCATTGCCCCTTCTTTGGGGGTCCCTTTTCTAATCTATGATACTATGTCTCTCTCAGCATTACTTCGCGAACGAAGATTCTTAGGAAGGACTCATCCCACGCTTCTTACAAGTTGATGACTAAAAAGGCCAATCTGAGATAGGCAAGTTCAGTTGCAGAAAGCACAGCAGAAAGTCTCCTTGGGTGATGTTGTTTCCAAGTTGCGGTTCTTTCTGCGTTGTCGTTTCTCTTTGAGACCCTTTCGGCGTGTCTTCTCAAAAGAGGCCGCAGCATTGTGAATAGTGCATCTCCACACCTCCCGATGTGAGACCAGAGTGGACCATTGTTGGTGATCAAACTGGCCGAGCCTGAGATGTTGTTTCAGGGAGTCCTTATATCTCTTCTTTGGGGCGCCTCTCTTGCGCTGACCCATGGCGAGTTCACCATAGAGTAGTATCTTTGGGAGGCGGTGGTCCTCCATCCTAGAGACGCGTCCTGCCCAGCGCAGCTGTGTTCTCAAGAGCATGGCCTCAATGCTGGTGATCCCTCCTTGCTCAAGGACAGCAACATTAGTCACATACTCGGTCCAGTGTATATTTAGGATTGAGCGAAGACAGCGCTGATGAAAGCGTTCGAGGAGTCGTAGGTGTTGGCGATAGGTGACCCCTGTTTCAGACCCATAGAGGAGAATAGACAGTACGATAGCTCTGTACACACTGATTTTGGTGCTTTGCCTCAGGTGCTTGTTGCTCCAGACTCTTTTGTAAAGCCTTCCAAATGCACTCTATGCCTTTGCTAATCTGTGATCTATCTCTTTGTCAATCTTGGCATCTGAAGAGATAATGCTTCCCAGGTAGGTGAACTGCTGAACAGAGTTAAGCACAGATTTGCCTATGGTGTTCATCATCCCATGTATATAGTTCTATATAGTTCTATATGGTATCATATAGAACTATGATACTATATCTGTGTGTGAATCATATATATCTCTGTACCTATGGATGGCTCTTTGTCAGGAGGGCTTTGATTATGTTTTCTTGCCCTGGTGAAGGGAGTTGGAAATGTATGGCCTTAAGTATTTTCTGTTGGTCATGTGGGTTCTGTGTGGGAAGTTTGCCCCAATTCTGTCTTTGGTGGAGTTCAGAATGCTCTTTGATTGTAGACGAACTATAAATCCCAGTAACTACAGCTCCCAAATGTCAACGTCTATTTTCCCCAAACTCTACCAGTGTACACATTTGGGCAAATGGAATATTTGTGCCAAGTTTGGTCCAGATCCATAATTGTTT
Source organism: Anolis apletophallus (assembly GCA_030556195.1). Lineage (NCBI taxonomy): Eukaryota > Metazoa > Chordata > Lepidosauria > Squamata > Anolidae > Anolis > Anolis apletophallus. The sequence continues at coordinate 169,755,424 of JARBWK010000003.1, read as the reverse complement.
GAGTCCAGAGTGCTCTCTGGATGTAGGTGAACTACAACTCCAAAACTCTAGGTCAACGCCCACCAAACCCTTCTAGTGTTTTCTGTTGGTTATGGGAGTCCTGTGTGGGAGGTTTGGTTCAGTTCCGTCATTGGTGGAGTTCAGAATGTTCTTTGATAGCAAGTTAGCTATAAATCCCAGCAACTATAACTCCCAAATGACAAAATCTCTTTTTTGAGTGATGGTCCCTTCTTGGGTTTGTATGTGTTTTGTGGTTAAATTTGGTAGTAATTCATCAAGTGGTTTTTGAGTTATGTTAATCCCACAAACGAACATTACAATTTTAATTATATAGATTGATAAGCTCATTGGCCCTTCCCTGAAATGCTTGGGCCAGGAGTGCTTTGGAATTTGGGCGGAGAGATACATAGTGGATGTGAGTGAGGCCTACCACAACAGGCATATATGTTTCGTATACCTCTTGTATTCATTAGCCTGAAGGTAATTTTACACACGTTTTTGAAAATACATAGTGTGTGTCAAATAACGTATGTGTAAACTGAACCATCAGAAAGTAAATGTCACAAGCTTAGCCACCCAAGAGGACAATTTTGGAATTCCTCGTAAGGAATAAGGGATTCGTTTGTGTATATTTACTCACTGCCTGTTAGTCAGGTCCTTCTCATAATATCACCAGTCTCCGTTTACACTATTAATTACACTGTTGAGCCGGTATTGCACCACCTGACATCCGCTGGGAAGTAGCAGCCAATAATGAAAGGACCAAGGCAGTGACATCTCTGGCCCACCCCCTGTTCAGATATCAGCCAGCACCCCAACGCCTTAAATCAAGAAATAGTTATCTAAGATCTACAGAGATACTCAGAGGAACACTTCAGCAAGCGAGAGCCCAAAAGTGGCAGGCTAAAACCCGGAACCTCAACCCATGGCTGATACCAAATGAGAGGCTCCTGGGCACACAGAAGACTGGCCAACTTGGAAGCCGCTGAACAGATAGGGCTCTGGCACCACGAGATGCAGAGCCAACCTTAAGAAATGGGGTCACAAAGTGGAGCCCATGACATGCGAGTGTGGAGAAGAGCAAACCACAGACCACCTATTACAATGCAATCTGAGCCCTGCCACATGCACAATGGAGGACCTTCTTACATCAACACCAGAGGCACTCCAAGTGGCCAACTTCTGGTCAAATGGCATTTAATATAATGCCAAGTTTTTAAACTTTGGGGTTTTAAAAATACATTACAACTGTAGCCTTTGTTCACTTCTGATTCGATAAATAAATAAATAAATACCAGTCTCAGTGCAGCTAGCTTCTAAAGCAGGCATGGGCAAACTTGGACCTTCCCTCCAGGTGTTTTGGACTTCAACTCCCACCATCCCTAACAGCCTCAGGCCCCTTCCTTTCCCCCCTCAACTGCTTAAAGGAAAGGGCCTGTGGCTGTTAGGAATGGTGGCAGTTGAAGTCCAAAACACCTGGAGGGAAGGCCCGAGTTTGCCCATGCTTCTTCTAAAGGCTTCTAAAGGGGAATTCAGTCTTAATTTGCTAAAGGATCAATTTATTTCTCTTAGCAATTTGCAGAACTCTTCTCCAAGGCCACATTTCAAACGAGTTGATTCTTTTCCTGTCAACTTGCTTTGCTGTCCAGCGTTCACAACAACACACTTAGAAATATGGTGGCAAGGACAATCATCTTTCATATTCAACTGTATATTATCATACTTCAGGATCTTATCTAGTTCCATCACAGCTGCCCTTCCAAGTCTTCTTTAGATTTCTCCTATACAATCCCCAATATGCAAAATGTGATAAATCTTTTAACTATTTTGATGTCTTTATCATCTACTATAAATATACAGTGATGCCTTGCATAAGAGTTTAAATTGTTCCATGAGCAAGCTCTTAACTCAAAATTATCTTCTCTCTAAGCAAATTCTCCTATTGAAATGCTATTAATCCATTCTGCCTCCCCTAACCCCCCCATTTTTGTTACATTATTTAAAATACGAAAATGTACTTCATAAATAACAAATAATGTATAAATGCACATTCACATGGAACAATAAAAAAGGAAACACCAACTTTAAAGTAATAATAATTTTATTCTTATACCCTGCCACCATCTCCCCAAAGGGACTTGGGTGGCTTACATATAGGACTAATTGCCCACAAGACAATCAATCAATGCAAAACACAATTAAAATAAGAGCATAATAAAATATAACAATCCAGATAAAACATGATATAAAACAGCAGCGTTCAAACTCAATCAAAAACAATGCACAACAAAAACCAATGACCGGTAATACAATGGGCATGACCAGGCTGTAAAAAGGCCGAGCATGGGATAGTGCAAACAGTGTACCATTGACTGGGGAATTGAATTAAGTGCAGGAAACAAAATATTTTCAGGCAACCTAGGGACTGAGCATTTCTAACTAGGGACTAGGCATTCTCAAACACTAGCTGAAACATCCAGGTTTTCAAATCCCTGCAAAAGGAGGACAGTGCGGGTGCTCGCCTACTCTCCCTAGAAGGCCATCTTCCTCATTCCCACCAACCATGCTTGTGATGGTGGTGGGGGTAAGAGGAGGGTCTCCATAGCAGATTTTGAGCCTGCGCCGGTTCATAGGGGGTGATGTAGTCATGAAGATAGGAAGAACTCAAATCATTTAAGGCTTTATAGGTCATGAATTTGAATTGGGACCGAAAACTTATTGGTAGCCAGTGGAACTGCTTTAATAGGGGCAGAATGGTTTTATAAGCACAAAGTTGTGGCAAGGAAACACATTTGAGGCATCATAACATGTTGGCCAGTGTAGCAGCATGGCAAAACCTGCACATTTACATGAAACAATAACAAAAAAAAATCAAATTTTAAAATGCTAGAAGCATAAAGTTATGGCAAGGAAGCACAAAGCACAAAGTGAAGAGGCAGAAGCATTATTTTCTTCACACTGCACTCATTCCAGCTTCCCTCCCTCTCTTGCTGTCTCTTCCTCTCTCTCTTCATGAAATGAAACATACCAGGAATAAAAACCACACAAAACTAACTCAAAGTTTCTCAAAGCAGATAAGAGTAAAGCGAACAGCAATCTCCCAAAGCTGACAAGATCGTGAGGTACGGAGGCTGCTCCCTTGAAGTCCT